>PDNB01000018.1:157456-271904 GCA_002573585.1 Helicocarpus griseus UAMH5409 | reverse complement strand
GGTTAACCACGGCTCGGGCCTAAGACTCACTATAACGGTAGACCTGGACGGTGTGTTATAGTTAAGCACCTTAGGGCTTGGGTATGCGTTCAGCGAGGCGGCCAGTGATATGCAATCAACCTGGGCGCAGGGACTCGGGTCTTAGGATCTGTAATCTCAAAGGGGGTCCGAGGGAGAGTAAGACAGTAGACTGAATAGAAGTGTAGGGGTAATAGTAGATATGCAATCAGTACTATATTGTGTAGGAAACAGTCAAGTTGATCGTGATCAGGAAGATAAGCTTCCATGATCCTGTGAGTAAGAAGTGTCCTTATATACATGATGATTCTTCCCTGATAGCAGCGATAGCACCCCATAGCACTCCTGCTACCCACTGCTACTCCTGCTACCTGGTCACGTGACTTGCGTATCCCGGCTCCTAGTTAATCCGTTCCGTCCCGGTGATACCCCACAGCAGTCCCTGCTTGGTGCCCTCTTAGCCAATGGATTCTGAGGTTCCCGTTATGAGGGTTCATAACACAGTAGCTCATTCTCAATCTTCAGGCTGTATAAGATTTGAATGATCAACTCTCTCAGACTCTGTAACCACTCTGGCTGTCTTAATAATGCTCATTTGAAACCCAGTCTCATCAAAGTTGTTAGGATCGGGCACTGCCTGAACAGGACGGGGAAACGTTAACCCGGTTGTTTACGCGACTAGTATAAATATGGCTGCTGCTCGCGTTCCTTTTTACTTTTCCTTCTTTCCTTTCTCACCTTCGTTCTCCTGTATACTTGACGCCATTAGATAGATAACTTGAGTGTCATTTGACTCTCTCTCTCTCTCTTGCTGGTCTTAACAAAAGTTGTATGTATTATCTGGCAGAATCTCATATTTCTCAGTGATGTTTTGTATGAGTTGAAATCATCTCTGTATAATCTCTGAATTCTCACATAGAGCTTGCTGATGATCATACTTGCAAGAGAACTTTGATTTTATCTCTTCATGATGATTAACAAAGTTTTGTACTCAGCATTCACTCATTGTGAGTGAGAGGTTGAGTTCAGATTTGATTGCTCAATTTGCAAGAAGAATATTGACCATTTCTCATACAGTTCTAACCTGGGGCGGCTGACCTCACTTATTCATAGATAGAATTCATTGAACAAGAGTTTCCTCCTCTGTAAGACTAAGTTTTCAGTTTTTGGGTAAAGTATCAACGCGTGCTGTATGACCTTTCACACAATGAGTAAGAGTGGAGTGAGGAACAGCATACAACTTTGCTGCAGCTCATACACTGGAAATTTGATCTTTATTGAGTGCTTCAATAGCAAGAAGAATCCTTCCTTTCATATAGGAAGATTGACTCCTTCGTGTTGTTGACATTTTTGATTGTTGAGTTATGAGACGCGTATGTGATGAGGAAGTGGCTCGCTCGCCTATGTGGCTCGCTCGCTTATGGATTACGTTATGGCCGAGGACGGGGATACAATAATGTGTCTGTGATACGAATAAGGCCATTTCTGCTGGTAACTGTTAATACTCGGGTTAGATGCAAGCCAGCGGCATTCTTTGTTGATGCTGAATTGGTTGTTTTGTCTGCAATATTCGTTCGGTAACTATCTGGGAGCGGCCTTTCATATAATAATAGATCCTCTCAACTCAGTGAAATCATGTCTCTTTGAAGATACAAGGTACTATTTTTGTGCGGTCTTTATCTCTTTAAAAATAGCAAATGATCTCTTTGTGATATAGATAATACATGTTCTGTACCCTTCAAGGTTGCGTTCCTATTAATAGAGAAGAAAGAATTGAGGAATAGAATCAAAGGACGTCGTGATGACATCGCCAGACACGCCAAGCATCGTCCTGTTTATTTCCATCTAAACTCCGCCAATACAACGCCACATTCCTCTCCAGTCTGCTATTTCCCGTCTGCAGACCTCGATAATCGGCAGTATATCAGCTTGGGAGAAACAGTACACCCCAGTTATCAGCCTCTTATTATGCTGGCATCTTCACAATAATGTGGTCGAGACGACTGAAGCTACCTACCCCCCGCCTCTCCGCAGGCACTCGGGCAGCTTCACTTCGGCCAGATCCATGGCAAAGGAAGCGCACACGGATCCCTCCTATCCGCCAGAATCCCCAAAATTATAACCGTCGACAACAGAATTCTTCTCCACCCCCTCCTCAAGCAGACCCAGCGAATGCGCAAGCTGCCTCCGAGAACCCCTCCGCCGCAAGAGAAGAGTCTATCTCCTCCGCACTGCGCGATGCCAATCCGCAAGATAACTCGTTACTTGCACCCGTACACATTCCAGAGGATCCAAATGCAGTACTCAAAGAGCGGCATCCGGCCGCAGGGCTGCTGGCAAATTCCGGCTTGGTTGTGCAGAGGCAGTTGGAGATGATGAATGTGCTTCTGTGAGTCGATATTCGCTATATACGTGCCCGATAGTAGTTCTAGTACTGATGTGGGTGCAGTGGTTTTGAGCAAGCCAACCGATATACGATACTAGATGCGCAGGGGAACCATGTTGGGTATATAGCTGAGCAGGAAAAAGGGATGGGCAACATGATGGCTCGTCAGTGGTTCAGGACTCATCGGTCATTCGTCACGCATGTGTTTGACAGACATCAGAATGAAGTTTTGCGGGTACGTCTAATTCTTCAAGAGGAATACAGAGCTTGGATCTGGCTTGCTAACATCTCACAGTTCCACCGCCCCTTCTCATGGATAAATAGTCGAATCCGAGTCTACGACCCTCTCGACCTAGCCTCCACATCCCACTCGTCCTCGACAGCGGTCCAAACCACCTCTACGGGATCCCTCGTCTCAGCTGGCGCAGCTGACTCCGCACGAATATCCAGCCTCGACCTCGCAGACATGCGCGTGGTTGGAGAAGCACATTCGCAGTGGGCGCCCTTGCGCCGAAAATACAACCTCTTCCTCTTCCACCCAAACCCAACCCCAGAAACGAACCTCCACACCAAACACATGCCCCTATCCGGCGCAGACCTATCCCAATCACAACAGCTACAAGTCTCAAACCCTTCCCAGCCCGACGCAGCCGGCGAATTCGGCCAATTTGCCTACGTCGACGAGCCCTTCCTCAGCTGGGATTTCTCTCTCCGCTCCGCAGACTCACGACTAATAGGCTCCGTCAATCGGGACTTCGCTGGATTTGCCCGCGAGATCTTCACAGATACTGGCGTATATGCGCTGCGAATGGACTCTGCAGCGCTGTTGCAGGAACAAGAGAAGCGTCATGTCATCTCCCAGTCGCATAAAGAATCTCACCCGCTATACGACGCCAGTGATAAGAGCGGCATGACCCTAGACCAGCGCGCGGTGATGTTAGCCACAGCCGTCACGATTGACTTTGACTATTTCAGTCGCCATAGTTCGCACGGTGGTGGGCTGCCTATCCCCTTCTTCGGAATGGGTGGCGGAAGTGCTGAAGGGGCTGCGGGAGGTGCCGCAGGCGGTGCGGCTGGAGGTGCTGTTGAAGGCGCAGCTGCGGAGGGTGCTGCGGGCGCTATTGGGAGAGGTGCCGCTGGGGCTGGGACGATTGCTGGGTATGAAGCTATGCAGAGGGGAGCGGGTGTTGAAGGCCAACAACAGCAACCGCAGGATTCACAACAAGCTCCGCAACAGGATTATCCGCCGCCGCAGAAAGGGCTCAATCAGGATGAGGAGGTTTGGGGTGAGAGCGGACAGGACTTTTGGAATCAAGGAAACCAAGGTCAAGGGGGAGGTGGCCAGGGTGGTGGATTTCGGGGTGAAGAAGGAGGAGGTGGCGGGGACGGAGATGGGGATTGGTGGAGTGATTGGTTCTAATGTATAAGCCACGCCATGGCATGCATGTTTCGGGGATGATTTCTGCTATATGATACCTGTATTATTATAGATATTTTGCATCGCGTTTTTGGGGGCCGGCGCAATCTGGTGAAAAGCACTGTCATAGATGATATAGAATATGAGTGTTGGCATACTAATTTTCCATTTATGTATTTTGAATATTGCTAGAAATCTTATTAAATAAGTTTTTTTTATACATAATTCAGAAGAATACTAGTTA
This sequence comes from Helicocarpus griseus UAMH5409, assembly GCA_002573585.1. Classification (NCBI taxonomy): domain Eukaryota; kingdom Fungi; phylum Ascomycota; class Eurotiomycetes; order Onygenales; family Ajellomycetaceae; genus Helicocarpus; species Helicocarpus griseus. The sequence continues at coordinate 267,839 of PDNB01000018.1, read as the reverse complement.
AAATACTCCATATAACGATGTATGGTTGTTTTCGCTGCCGTTTTGGTACTCCGGCTAATGATCGGAGCCAAGGTCCACGGGTTGAAATAGAGTTGACACGTGATAGATCACGTGATACCCCCTCATTCCCCCAACCGAAGGACCCCTTTTCGGTGAACTTCGACTCCTCAACCTCAACCTTCAATCTCAACGTCTGGCTTCTCCCAACTTCAGGCTTTTCGATTGCATTTCTCATCGACCTTCACTTTCGAATCCGATTTACTGACTGCTCCTCCATTGGGTACGACTCAACTTGGATAGCGTCAATATGTCCTCTTGCAATGAGGTTGTCTTCGAAGGGTCAAGGTATTGTTGCAATATTCGTCCATTGCGTACACATGGCAGGTGTTCGGTCAGCCCACGCTTCGCCAGCTTCCCCTTCTATACCGTTTTTTGAACTATGTGCCTTGTGGACTCCAAGTCCCGCCAGATTCATAAAACTGGATGGGCCCAGGCTAGCCTGCGTGGGTTGACCGTTCTGAGATTATACTGTCTGAACTTGATCTAGATAATTCTAGCGAAAGGACATGTGACGCTTGATATCCATCCCCTTCCTGTGGGTGTCTCTGTGTCTTGAAATGCTGACTATGGCAGTGACCTCGAATTGCTGAGTTTGTATCGACATCGTCGCTAGTATGGCAATGGAGAAGATAACCTTTCTGACCGACTGGTAGGATATGGCTGTTAACTAAACTTTGTGACAAGATCAATTGGCTAAATACTGCAATTGGACTTCAAAGGCACGCGACGCCGTATCATATCCCTCTTTACCTTGCTCAATCCAAGGGCTATTTTCAGGATGAAGGCATCAAAGTGGCTATTCTGGAGCCCAATGACCCGTCTGACGTGACCGAGATCATTGGAAGCGGCAAGGTTGACATGGGCTTCAAAGCCATGATCCACACTCTAGCTGTTCGTAATATCCTTTCCTTTTACTGCTTTGCATTAAAAGGGGTTTCCTTTTCTTGGAGGGAAGGCGCTTAAATTTGAACCCGGCCAGGCCAAAGCTCGAAACTTCCCCGTTGTTTCGGTCGGATCACTGCTCGATGAACCGTTTACCGGCGTTGTCTATCTGAAAGATAGCGGCATTACCAGTGACTTCCGTTCTTTGAAGGGAAAGAAAATTGGCTATGTTGGGGAGTTTGGAAAGGTTTAACCTCCCGACAATCACCCCCATACCTGCCAAATACTCACCTTGGACACCAGATTCAAATCGACGAACTTACCAAGTACTATGGCATGTCCACTTCCGACTACACCGCGGTTCGTTGTGGCATGAACGTCACCAAAGCCATTATTCGCGGCGAGATCGATGCGGGTATTGGGCTTGAGAATGTGCAGATGGTCGAGTTGGAAGAATGGCTTGCTGGGCAGAATCGCGCACGTTCCGATGTCCAGATGCTACGCATCGACGAGCTTGCCGAACTTGGGTGCTGCTGCTTCTGCTCCATCCTCTACATCGGGAACGAAAGCTTTATCACCGAGAATCCGGAGAAAGTCGCCAAGTTCCTGAAAGCAGTCAAAAGGGCTACAGACTACGTCCTCGCGCACCCTGCGGAGGCCTACGAGGAATACAAGGATGTGAAGCCGATAATGGGTACTCCGGTGAACCGCAAGATATTCGAGCGTTCCTACGCCTACTTCAGTAAGGATCTGAAGAACGTCCAGCGCGACTGGACCAAAGTGACAAACTATGGCAAACGTCTTGGGATTTTGGAAGCTAGCTTCGAGCCAAACTTCACCAATAGCTTTTTGACTTGGGACCTCGAGCCAGAGTCTGCCGATCCCACAGGTGACCAGTGCCGCATGGTGGAATTACAACGGAAAGTCGCAGCTCAGGGTGGCTTTCAGCGACTGGGGGTTACTGCTGCTAAAGCATGAGGTCTACTCCTGGCGAATACGGGGCCAAACATCCCAGCGTTTGATATGTTTTTAGTCATTTGTTGCTGTTCTTTTGTTCAGCACTTACACTCATTTTGCGGGGCCATTGCCTCAAAAAGCCACATAGTTATATAGCTAATCTAGCTAATAAAATATCATGTAGCACATGAAGCCTCAATGTGCTAAGAGATTGCTGGGCGCTAAATCCTCCCCTCTGTAAGATATCTCTTTAGTCCTTGAAGTTGTCCTCTTCCATAGGATGTCTTTATTGAAGGTGGCCTCTGTATCCCTTTTTCTCTCAACTAACAAAACAGAGCTAACCTAAATTTTATTCAATCAGAGGCTTTATCTCAGCAAGCTCAGACGCTCCGCTCATCTAAATAACCAAACCCTTTGTAGAGGCGACTCTTGTTTCTCAGACCCTCTGCGAGGATTTGGCATAGGGATGAATGGCGATGTCAGCACGTACCCCGTAGTTAGCGGCTCCATAACAACACGCTGCGTACAGCTATGAACCCCGTCGAGGCTACAGTGTGGTGACATAAGTTTGAAACCCCCCGGCTCACGCTAGGCTAAGAGTAGAAAAGCTCAGTCACTGTTTAGAGGCTTGGCACCTCGCAACGCAGCAGCAGACGGCACTATAATGAACCCTAATTATGAGAGGCTTTACCGCCCCCGGCCTAGCGTACAGAAGGGGGGTTTCAAACTTATGTCACCACACGGTACCTTAGGTGATATCTAGCCCCCCTCACCTCTCTCAATGCAACATATGCTAAGCATAGTATATATCTCTTGCTCTCATCAACACCAACACCAACGTCCGAATTCCCAACCACTCTGAGCGCCGATAATTTAAAATGGACAAATTTCCACAGGAAATCGTTTCGTCCATAGTCGGCCATCTCAAACGGTCCGATTTGCCCAGTTACGCGACTATTTCCCGCCAGTGGCAGTACGCTGTTGAACGCCTTATTCTTCAGGCGGTTAGGTTTGAGAGCACAGAGCTGTCTGCTTTTGAACATCTCTTCCGACCATCAGAGAGCCATCGAAGGACTTTGATAAAGTCTGTTGATCTTCATGTTGTGCTTCCCACCTACAGTGACGCTGCTTGCGGTGAGTATGAAGATGACTGTGAAAAGGAGGCCAATAGTCAGGTGTTTTCAAGAGCAATTCACGGGCTGTTTAAGATATTTGAGTCCTTGGATGATGAAGATGTTAGGAGGGCCGGCGGGTTGGAGTTAAAGATTGACGCTTACTCGCCAATGGATACACATAGGCGGCCAGACCATGATCGAAAGCGAGAGGCTACTCGTTATGGGAGCCGCAAGGACTTGTGGACAGAAAGATACCAAGCCTCATTCTTGCAGCTCAAAGATTGTGAGCATCTTCCTGCCTTGTCAAACGTCTCGGAACTTCATTGCAGCGAGAGCTATCATACACGCCACATCGAGCCAGCATCAGTGATGGCCCTTGTTGCCAAGCTGAGAAATCTGAAACGATGCTATCTGCAATTCTACGATCAAGATGTTCTTGACCTTGAGCTTCGGCAAATAAATCGATATAGTGCGTTTACATCGACCACTTTATGTAGTGTTGATTGCTTTGCTAACTCAACTAATTCCAGACCTTGCAAAAGCTGTGTCGGCTTGCACTCAACCCGTCGACGACTGTCGTATTACATTCCGTTCAAGAGACCCAGGAAACGAGGACAGCTCTCCGCCAAATCTCCTTCCATCGTCCTCGAAGGTAGATCTACTAAACCTAGCCCTGCACGAATTCATCCAACAGGCAAATGTCACAACGATTCGCATTAGGGACCACATAGTTACGCCAGAGCTCTTTTGGCCTTCACCCAACACAACAATGGCACCAATAACCTCGCCTTTCTGGCAGAACCTAAGGGATATACACGTGAACATCCTAGTGTCGACGGTGGATGGGGGGTGGTACTTCATGGCTGACCCCAGTATCGCTTCTTACGCCGAGTTCACAGAGAAGGGTAGCGACTACGATTCAGAAGGAGACGATTCTGATGACAACACGAACACCTTCCGCAGCATTCCAGATCCTGAACGGATGAACCCGCTCCTTATTGCAATGGCACATGCCGCTCGCCACGCACCAGTGCTAGAGAGAATGTGGCTGAGTGCATCCGGAGGAGAATTGCAACCTAGATATCTTGAGCAGGAAGATGTAGAGTTGGAGCGAATCTTCCAAATACATTATCTTGCCAAAGGTATGCATGACGTTTCCGAGGAGTTGCCAGATGATAAGCCCACGTTGATATGCCAAGTGGGTGACTGGAAACTTGAGGGGGAGGTTGAGAGACACTGGGGGAAGGCATTATCACCAGACGGGGTTATTGTCTATAATATTCCTGACTACTGAGCTAGTGATGCCAGGTCAGACGGGACGGCTAGGAGATCGCTTCCAAGTATAGGCCTGACGATTATTCTAGCATCAAAAAGCGCTTATATCAAGCCATACTATACTCCTGTTATCATGTATGTTGCATTGTAACATTTTCCCAAATAGTTAAATACACGCGAAAGGCAAATAATACCAGGGGAAACAAGAAACGTCCACAATTTCCGAAAACTGGAAAAAGCTGATAAAGACTGGGAAAAGGTGACCGGTTTCAAAACGGATTTTTCCACACTGTCTTCTCCATATGCTTTTTCGCACTTTGCATCTTAACAATGTAGCTGATGACTCGCTCATACCTTGCCTTTTTCTCCTGGTCTCGCTCTTTCTTGCTCTCAGCCCTAAATTGCTTCAGCTTTTTGTCAAAGTGTTTCATTTCATCTCTCAGGTATGCCTCCGTATTGTCGATGCTTTTCTGAGTGACCTTTTTAATCCAGTCCTTCCACTTTGCCTCCAAGCCCATAGGGGTGTAGGTATTGTCATACTTCTCTCCTTGAAACGTCTTTTTGTCCGTGGTCTTCTTACCCTTGAACACGGCGTTATCCAATTTAGCATCCATTTCTCCAAGCTGCTTTTGAACGCGATCTGATTGTGTCTTCAACACTTTGGCCACCTTTTCCTTTGCATGGTACTGATACACAAACATAACAAACTTGTACTTTGAAATTGCCTGCATAACATCTGATTGCTCAAATGGGTCCTTCGTAAGAAAGTTCTTTGAATTAAGTTTCCCCTCTATCTGACCACCCCAGACGAGATTAGACCCTGCCCAGGCCTGTTTATATTAACATTAGTCCCGTTTTGTAGTGAAAAGATTAGACGGCTTACCATTTTCTTTGCCTGGTTTGCTGTGGCAGGGAAGAGGAAAAACTCATCAGTGAATTTTGTGTTGCTAGGCAGTTGGTCGGTAATTGATTGAGTAGGAAGGCGTTTGCCGAGGCCGAGGGTTGGTAACAATGCTCGGGGTGTGTGGTGCCAATAGGCCTTTAGGTATTCGCAGAAATCAACATCACCCTTGTCTTGATAGGGGTGCGGAAAAGTCCCCGGCTTCTGGGCTTCTTCAGTAAAGAAGCGGCTTATAACTTGGCCCTCAAGCACATGCTCTGCTTGAAGTTGTAGTTCGCCTGTTGCAGGAGAACGTTTAAAGTGTGAAGCACCATGTAGGCCAATATCAAAGTTATCACATCTTTCTGGGTGTGCTGCAGCATAGATAAGTTTACGCGGAGGTTTCATTTTCTATTTATTTTCAAAGTTAGTGTTGTCTCAAGCATGGGAAAAGGGCTTTCAGGCCTACCACAAGCTTCTCATAGAATTTCTGCCGTGACGGGTATGGTGTGCTAAGTTCGATATCATCACAAAAATTGACTTCTTTGCCACCGCGCTTTTCAAGGACAATCGACCGTTCGCTGATATGTAAGGAGGCTTCGCGCTTCGGCTTTTCGTTCTGCTTTCTGTTCTGTTTTCCCTTCTGTTTCCCCTTTTGTTTCCCCTTCTGCTCTCCATCTAAGAAAGCTTCTAGGGCTACCAATTCCTTATCGAAAACCTTGACAGATGCACAATTGTTACAGCTCTGGTTATTGCCCTTGCCTAAAAATGTCTTAGCTTGTGACCCTTAAGAATATGCTCAAGCCTTGGTAGCGGGACCTACCTTTTTGGCCTTTCTTGCCCTTATTGTTTTTATTATTTGCAGAACAGCTGCCCTTCGAAGAATCCTCCTGTTTCTTCTGATCCTTCTTTTTCTGCGAGTCCTTTTCCTTCGAGTCTTCTTTCTTCGAGTCCTTTTTCTTGGAATCTTTCTTGGAATCCTTCTTGGAATCTTTCTTGGAATCCTTCTTGGAACCTTTCTTGGAATCTTTCTTAGGTGTCTTCTCCTTCGGCTTGTTCTTCTTCGGTTTATCTGGCTTTTTAGGATTCTTGAAAGGGATTTTGAACTTGCGGCGCGATTTCTCAAGAGCGGGTGTTCTTTGGACAAGCGGGGCATCGCACTGACATGCACCCAGCGAGTAGTCATTGCCATCGTCGTCATGGAAAATGTCCTTGGGATTCAAATCTCCCATATCCGTGACATTGCTGCCGCACTGAAATGTAAAGGTGAATTAGTAACAGCTCTGATATAGACTCTGGAGTGATGAGGACTTCGACATCCTTCGGACCGGAAGACACGGACATCCCCAGCAGCCTACAGTCTTAAAGCCAAACGGGAAGGATAGGAATTTAGAAAAATGACATACCCCGACGCTCTTTGAACCTGTCTTCCCACAAAAGACTGTGCACGGCTGCAGAGACTTTTCCCTGCAGCACCCATCAAGATAGTTGAAACATAAACCAGTCTTCTCATAAAGGGCCAGTACCTCCGTGTCGGAACTTTGGAGCCGAGCTGTACCAGCACCAGCCTCCTGGGCTTGAAGCTCCGGGAGGATGGCGCTGAACAGGAACAGTGCTGATAAAACAACCCTCATTGTGATGAAGAAGAAAGAGATTAAAGCATAGATATCAAAAAAGCGCCCTTAACAAAAGGGGTCGACTTTGACGGCTGCAACGAACTGAAGAATAAGAACATTCATTGTAATTTATCATTCGACGTGGCCTCCATGACTGTTATGTCGCCGAGTCCATTCCGCCCTTCTGATTTCGACTTGAGCCGGAGCTGAAAATAGTACACCCAGCTAGGATTTAGAGCTGGCCAAGCTATGCATAGTATACGAGAATATCCACAGCCAGGGACAATAATACAAATGAAATATCGCATGATAGAATGAATAATATGGTAAAATGTTCATCCCCACTGCTCAGCCTTCGTTACATCGTGAGAATAGGTCTTGCTCTAGTTTAAAGATGCTGTTAGCATTGAAGATCAGATCGAAGCCAACCCCATCATCCATGTCCATGCAAAGGAAGTACCTGTGATATTAATGTATTCCTTCTATTTCCCTACCTTTTCACCTGCACGGGTGTGCAGACACCTCTTTGACAATGTGCTCTGTGTAGCATCATCCACTTTGCTTCCATATTTATAAAGAACATTAGCCCAAGTGCTTCAAATTCTTTGACATGGGCAGGCTTCAATTCAGGTACATTAACTGTTGACATGTTAAAATCATGAAAGGCACAAGTGAAAAGTGTCAGAATAAGCCTTGCGCCAAACCGCGGGTCACAACCTCTCATGCCGGACCCATAATTGGTATTTAGCGTCGGATACTTATCTTCTTGGCTAATTTACTCATATTGTGAAGATCTCATGTTTGTGAACTGAAATGAAGCATTATTGATAATAATGCAGAGTGGTGCTCGTCCTTTCAAGCTGGTATATACGCGGAAAAACGGGCAAACTCAGTAAGATGCCAATTTTGGATACTACAATCAAACCCACAAGGACGTGATGATCAACGTGTGCCTTCCCCTGCACGAGGAATTACCGAGCCAGGATTTGCCATGCTTGCCATGCAGCTAGAGGATTAGGGTGCTGCAAATGGCGACAAAACTGAACACTCTGGCTCAGCCCATCGCATTGAGGGGCCAGAGTTGCGGATAATAGAAGTCATCCTCGATCCACTCTGAGTTAGAAAAGAGCCATTGTATGGTGCGTGTTGTACCTGGGATGCAGGGGTTACTTACCGGCGGCCCCGCACATAGTTCGTGCCTCTGGGGTATGTAACGGGCGGGCGCAGGGTGAAAAAGGGGGTGAGAGCTGGATAACACAGGATGATTTCTGCAGAGCGAGGGGCCATGCAGTTAGGCGCAGGAGGGGATGAGGGAGAAAAAGGACGAGGAATTGCGTCGTCGTTCGAGGTCGAGTCGAGGGAGTGAGGTTGGGATTATTTTATAGTAGTCGATAGCCAAGCTGTCCCGAGGTCTCCGTAGTCGGGTGGAAATGGCCTTACCATAATGAGCTAGCGTATGGCTGGGGCCAATGGCGTTATATCTGCATTATAAGTTCTTTTTACAATAATGTCACCCCTTTCCACCGTATTCTCGTTTTTAAATAATTAGCATATACTCAGTTCAGACTCTCTACCCGGTAAAAGGGAAAGAGATGACAGAGAGAAAAAATGTAAAAACTGAAAATTCTCATTTGTTTCTACTCAACTCTTATTATTCTTAAAGTAAAGATTAAACGTGGCCTAACTATCCCCAATTTAAGAATGGAGTGGTTAAGAAAAAGGGTTCCCGAAATGAAAAAAAGAATGAAAGAGGGAAAAAGAAGAAGGTGGGGTATAGTCTCTGCCTGTACCTTTCTTATCTCCCTGAGACTATATTCTCGTAGAAGGTATTAGCATACTTTCTCCCACAACATCGGCGCAAGGAGGAAAGCCGTAGTCAACCCCCTTCTCCGCCCCAAAGCCCTTGATCACCATCAACAATCACCCTCCAACGTCGCCTAAACACGCGATTCACTTCCCGGAAATCAGTACCACCTCACCCAAGGCACATCCTGCAGCTTTGGCGGCTCCTCATCACCGTAATCAGTCCACTTATCCTGACCCTGTTCCCAGGGCACTAACGCATCAACATCATCCATCCGTTCGTCTTCATCCAACCTATTCCAAAACGGCAACCCTGGCTCACATTCAGCAAGCCCACATATCTCTTTCAAGCTAGGCGGCCATCGATGTTTATTCACCAAAAAATCCCCAATCTGTTTTGTATGGCTTGTATACTCGCCAGCGACGCAACCGCGGATGCACAAATGCTCGAGATTCGGAGGCAGGGCGTCTATCAGCCTGAATGGTACAGGTACAAATTCGTCGTCGTCTTCATCCAAGGGGCCAAATAGGACACAAACTCCAATACTCAGGCGTCTCAAGGCGATGAAGTCATGCAGCGAACCAATTGTATGACCGTATCTGCGCATATCGAATTCCCACCCGTCCCCGCTGTCTTCCTCATCGTCCTCATCTTCGCTGTTCTTGGACCAATCACAAAAATTATCACTGTCGTAGTCGGCGCCGGAATCTATAGTAACGGCATTGTCCACATCCAAGTCCAGAACTTTCAGTGCACTCCGGTGGCGCAGGAGGGACCTGCCAAAGAATCTCGGGAGGTACTCGTACCCGTAGTCATCAGGCGAGACTTCCAGCTGGCCAGACGAGAATTTGAACTCCTCAAGTTCCTTGGGATGATGAATTATGAACCGAAAGACCCGATTTTCCACAGTGGAATAGCGAATGTCTAACTTCTTGATATTAGAAACACCAGATCGAAGAAAAGGAGGGAATATCCCATCTTCAAAGACCCCTCTGGTAGTAACGCGTTCGATAGACGGCACACTCATAAGATCCAGTAAATTATCGGTGAGATGGCAACGGAGGTATCGATCTACTGAAAACTCCTCATCTGATTTATCCCGCAACAATTCAACATGGCGTAGACTCCGAAGATAGCGTTGACCCTCGCTGTTCATCTTGAGGAACTCTTTGAGAAACCTCACTTGGACATCTTCAACTCTCAGAATTTCAACATTTGGACAGATTACCAATAGCATCACCATCAGCGCCTCCTGAAGCTCATAAGGCACCGGCTCCTCATCGCGTTCCCTGTATAGAAATATCCCAAGTTAATAACTTTCAACGACGCATGGATTAGAAGAGATCCTTTCTAATGGGATATATAGAAAAGAACTGACGCTCTTTCTTGGTCAATCATGAGAATTTCCAGCAAATCATCTGCCATCTGGTCCTCAAATCAAGCCTTGGCTATCGCTGGCTTCAGGAGCGCTGCATCATTCTGGCCTGGCCTTGGAAACCAGAAATCTCCGTACGAGATTGTACTGGTAGCGTTCACAATCTCTTGAATCATTAAGCCAAGACTGGGTTTCCCTGAGAATCTTCCAAAACAAATTATACGCCCTCGGCCAGAACGAGCCGTCGACGCGAATCCGGCGATATCGGCGGCGCTTTGCCAAATCTATCTTGCTGACATTATACAGGAATCGGCATTGGAGGGACAAGGCTATCACATCTTTGCATGATAAAAATGAAAAGATCTTGATAATGATCTTCACGGGGAATGTCTCGAGGGTAGCCATTTTGCCTTTTCAACCGATATAGCGACGTGTTGTATGAATGGTGCTCAGGACGCTGAAGCTTGCCAGATGGGTCGAATGTCACCGAACAAGACATATGGTGGACGTGGGCATCTCATTTTAGTAGAACTTGAATGTCTTGAGGAATGAAGGAGAGAAAAAGTAGGTAAACTGCTGTCCAGGAACAGCAACGCATTCTGTTGGTACTGCATACCTGGCGACCTACGTGTAATTGAATAGGAATCATTGGCTGCGAGGCTGGAATAATGTTGTGTACCCGACCCATGCAAGCCGCCGCGATCACCGTCTGTTGTTCTTCCGTTGTTGGTCCGTTGCATGCGCATCTTGCATGTCGTTGATGTGTTTGAACTTTGGCGGAGATTCTTGGCCGCGGTTCCCCGACATGCCGGACTCTCGCCGCTCTCGTTCTCCAGCAAATCTCCAAACAACATACCCTTCTTCCTCCCCAGCTTCGCTCAAATGCACCCTCGTCTGAGCCTACAATCTACCTACGTACGACTTTTACTGCTCTCTTTCCCAAATATCGAAACATCCTCAAACCGAAGACCGCACCGCTTGGAAATCGCCAGAGACCCATCCTGTAACCCCGCGCCGCCCGCCTCAACCCCAACCTCAAGCCACCACACCTCACCACCTTACCACAGCACCCTAATCTCCTCGATCCCACATCTCAACACCTATAAAACGTGTAATATACCAAAATGGCAACCCCCGTCGCCCAAAAGCGCCTCTTCCACGAATACAAGCTCCTCTCCACCAACCCCCCCGATGGCATCACCGCCGGCCCCGTCAGCGAAGACGACATGTTCCTCTGGGAAGCGCTGATCCAGGGACCCGAGGGCACCCCCTTTGAGGGCGGCGTGTTTGCCGCCGAGCTGAAGTTTCCCAAGGATTACCCGCTCAGCCCGCCTTCGATGAGGTTTTTGGGTGGCGGGGTGTGGCATCCTAATGGTATGTTCTCTTCTTTGTACATGCATATTCTTGGCGGTGCGCGGAGTTTGGGAGACTATGTGTTCTGGATGTGTTTGAATTTGGACTAAATTGTTTCGTGTTGTTCTTTGTGTTATGTAGTCTATCCCAACGGCGCCGTTTGCATTTCCATTCTGCATCCGCCCGGTGACGATCCGAACCACTACGAGCATGCATCGGAGCGATGGAGTCCCATTCAGTCTGTGGAGAAGATTCTGATTTCGGTTATGAGTATGCTTGCTGAGCCGAATGATGAGAGTCCGGCGAATGTGGAGGCGGCGAAGATGTGGAGGGAGAGGAGGGGGGAGTATGAGAGGCGGGTTAGGGAGGAGGTTAGGAGGAGTTTGGGGCTTTAGGGAATTGTTAGGAGGGATTTTGGAAGCGAGGGGGTGATGGGTTGCCGCATAGATATACATAAATGGGTAGGGTAATGGGCGCATCTTCTGTTTGGTTTTTGGGGGTGCGATGTTTTTGCTTTTTGATTCGTTTGTTTCGATTGAGTTCGATTGAGGCATGGAGTTCTATGGAAACCTTGGTTCTATTCTTATTTTGTAAAGTGATACGACACTTTTCCTCAACATCCCATGTCCTTTTCATGCTGTTCCCCGTCTTCGTCGCGTCACAGCATGGCAACCCCCCCTAAAACCTCTTGTTATTGCTAGCAGTTCAAAAGCACATCACACAGACATCCGCAACTTCCCATCCAGCCACCCCTCAATCCCTCCCTCCCTTTCATACAGCACCTCAATCTCCGCCTTAACATTTAACATAAGCATATGCTGCAGCTCCGCCCTCCACGCCGGCTCCGGCCCATCGTCCGCGAAAACCGGACTACGCTCTAACATATCCCTGGCCTTCTTCCTATCGCGCAAAGTCAATGGTATTAAGACTTCGTCATCCTGTACCTCTGATAGTCTGGAAACTACCTCGGAGGCTTGCAGGCCTAGCCACTGGATGTTGGAGACGGTGAGGTTTGCATTTTCGTGAGCTTGGGCTCTGGAGCCGTATTTGTAGGTGGACATGATGGCCATGCCGTCTGGATCGCTGTCGACGAGCATGAAAATTGGCGGAGACGGTGGTGGAGAGCGGGTGGTGTTGGATAATCGACGGAGGAAAGCTCGGGTGCAGAGGTCTGGGTAGCCTTTCCCCTGGATGTTGTTTTTGGGGTTACTTACTACTGATATAGGGTGGAAGGGAGAGTATTAGGGGATACGGGGATCCTTACTGTGATTAGAATCCCTAGTCCCGCAGTGGAGGTTTTGTGGTAGTTGGCCGTTGCCAGACGGTGGAATGTCGCCTTACACGGGTCTTTGTTAGCGGGAACGCTCTCATAAACGCACGAAATACCTAAGTACCTCTTTCTCGATAACCAGGATCCATTGGACGTCAGAGATGTCGATATTCATGATCGTCTCGACCCGTGGAATAAGCATTCCCTGATAATCATATCAATCACGGATCAAGACAAGGTTATCCGGGACAAAGCAACCTCAGCGTGTACGCCAGCATCTACCGTAGAGTTGTCATTGAGAGTAAGCTTGAAGCATCCCACAGTAAGACCTTTCGCCGCTGCCGCCTGTTGTAGCAATTTGCATCATTAGTATACTGGAGTATCATGACCAGTTCTGATTTCAATATGTACCACGTGCAGAGCCGTCCTATCAACTCCAATTGTACAAGCAATGTCATCGATGCATCGATCCACGACGCTCTGGGACCCAAAGTACACTGGGTCAAGATAGTATATATCCCGCTTTGAGCTGATGAAATCACCCCTTATAGCCTCGGATATATGGCCCAATATCCGCAACAGGATGGCTAGATAATGATATAAAGATCAATAGTCATTGTCCACTTCCATCGGTAACAGAGAAGAATGATAAAAGTATCAATGCAAGATGTATCCTACCAAATCGCCAGCTCTCCTGCACCGTTTTGCCTGGCCAGGTATAGGTGCAGGATGACTCTAGAGTATCACATTGCAGGGCGCCTGTTTCCGGGTTCAGGGAGAAGCGGGCCTGGTTTGCGCGGCGTCTTAGAGTGACCGACGGACATCCGTTGGGGCTAGTCAGTTCGTTTATGAGCGAATCCAGGAGATTTGAAATGAAAGCGCGGACTTTGTCCTCTGGGGTTTCGTTTCCAAGGGTCAAAGATGTGCCGGCTGGTACTGGAAGTTTTGAAGACATTGAAGAAATGTATAGATATACTGAAAATATTGAGACTCGTTATCGAGACAATGTCAAAGCCTCGTAGAGACAAAGGGAAACCAGTAGTTCCGTTATCGTTGTCAGGCCTTATGTTGAATGACAGCCCTGAATACGGTGCGGGATGTGTTTGGCCACCACAAGGGGGGACCGAAAAGACAGTAGAACAATTCCTCAAACTAATATATAGAGTAGAAAGCGTAAGTACGTATAAGGCGCACTTATAGCACGATGACAATAGATATGTCAAATGAGAAGCGTATCTGAAATCTCAATCACTCTTGTAACAGACGTAAAGAGCAAAAAATGAGAAGTGACACATGTCCTGTCTTTAGAAGGTAAAGTGTATTAAATTAGCCCATAAACATTGTAAGGATCTTTTCCCTCAAACAGTGCAGGATAATTCCGCTATCAAGAATCGAATTGAATGAAGAATTCTGAGGTTGAGATAAGACGGAGGAGAAAGGAGGAAATGTCTTACGTAATTATAATATATCACGTGACAAACGTCCCTTGGTCTGTGCGCTGTGGTTAGGTAAGCAGCCATAGATCTGAGCCGAGACAGGAAAAGGAATCCAATTCAACGTCACTTTCATTAATATATTACAGTATACTGATGAATTGTTTCCTACCTGTCTCAGTGGCATTTGTTTTTCAAATAGCCCGCAATTGTGTGTTGGTTGTTGCACACCTGCAATGGACGTCCAGCCACTACTGCCCAATGAGTGGCCTTGGCTCTCCGGGTCCCTGGACTTTTTCCTCCGCATCCTCGCCCAAGCTAACGCCGTCCCATCTCCACTCTCACCCCTGATGCTCGATTCACTGGCCCAGCATTGAGCTGCGTGGCATTCAAACTCAATCCAAAATTCAGGCAACAGTCAATTGGCCTTTGCGATTGTGTTCGCGTCTGTATTATTGCTGCCTCCAACTGCCTGAGGCCACAGCTCCTTTTTCCATTGAGCTGATGGAAGATTAATCCGACCGCCGCAAAGATGTCGAACAATACCGCACCCGTCAATGGCAACAACAGAACCCTTCCGTCCGACGAGAAGACGGACTATTCAAGATGGCGTTTGCGCGATGACCGTGGCCGCCAGACCTGGCACTATCTGAAGACTGACGAGGAATTGAAAGCCTGGCCGCAAACCACTGCGGACAAGTACTTTTTGGGGCTCCCTACCGTTCGTCCTATCCCAAGCCTTTGAGCTGTTTCGCTGTTCATATATACGACCGCATGCTAATCAAAGGAACGTCGAATAGGGCGCTCCGGAACTTCCTACCCCAAAGACCCCGCGAGACGCAGCCTCCAATGGCCTTTCCTTCTTCTCGAGACTCCAGCTTGAACCTGGAAATTGGGGTTGTGAGTATGGAGGACCCATGTTTCTTCTCCCAGGCTTGCTCGTCACCTGGTACGTTACCGGCACACCTATCCCCCCCGAGTATGCCATCGAGATCAAACGGTACCTATTCGCACGACAACATCCGGAAGACGGAGGCTGGGGCTTGCATATCGAGGGTCACTCCTCCGTTTTTGGCACTTCCATGAACTACACTGCTCTACGCATTTTGGGGGTTAGCCCGGAGGATCCCAGGATGATTAAGGCCCGTGGAATGCTGCACAAACTTGGTGGTGCACTGTATGCCCCGCATTGGGCGAAATTTTGGCTTGCTTGCTTGGGGGTTATGGAGTGGGAGGCGGTTAACCCTGTTCCGCCAGAACTTTGGTTTGTCTTACTACAATTGCAGTATTATAAAAAGCACTCGTAGACTAACTTTTTGGTAGGCTACTTCCAGACTGGGTCCCATTCGCGCCATGGAGATGGTGGATCCATATGCGTCAAGTCTTCCTCCCCATGACCTACGTATACTCGAAGAGATTCACTCACCCCCTCGACGACTTTACTCGACAGCTCCGGGAAGAGCTTTATACCCAACCATACGCATCAATAAACTTCTCTGCTCACCGTGGTGCTATTGCTGATGCTGATAACTATTATCCAAAGCACTGGCTTCTGAAACTCCTTTTCTGGTTGATTGCCAACGTCTGGAGTGCTATTCGATGGCCATCCCTGGTGAAATATGCGGAAGACTGGGTATGGGAATTGATCACAATGGAGGACAAAAACACGGATTACGCTGGCCTAGGTCCTGTTAATGCGCCGATGAACACTATCTGTTGTTATATCCATGATGGCCCTGGCAGCTACTCCGTCCGCCGGCATCAGGATCGATTACACGACTACATGTGGATGAAAGACGAAGGCATGCTTATGAACGGAACAAATGGTGTAC
The DNA here is from genome assembly GCA_002573585.1 of Helicocarpus griseus UAMH5409. Classification (NCBI taxonomy): domain Eukaryota; kingdom Fungi; phylum Ascomycota; class Eurotiomycetes; order Onygenales; family Ajellomycetaceae; genus Helicocarpus; species Helicocarpus griseus. The sequence goes on along the minus strand of PDNB01000018.1, from coordinate 251,987 downwards.
AAGTTTGGGATACAGCGTTCATCGTCCAGGCTATTGATGTTGCTGGTTTTGCAGATGATCCAAAATGGCGTCCCATGCTTCTCAAGGCTTTGGAGTTCTTGGAGGATCATCAGATGCTGGAAAATGTTCCCCAGATGGAGCGCTGCTACAGGCATCGATCCAAAGGCGCGTGGCCATTCAGTACCAAAACCCAGGGATACACCGTCAGCGACTGTACTGCGGAAGGCCTGCGGTCTGCGCTTCAACTTCAAAAAGTTCATGGCTTCCCTCAATTGATATCTGATGAAAGATTGAAAGACGCCGTCGACACCTTGATCTCTATGCAGAACAAGACCGGAGGTTTCACAGAATATGAAGCTACCCGCGGCTCTCCTTATCTGGAGTGGCTCAATGCTGCCGAAGTTTTCGGTGGGATCATGATTGGATATGATTACCCTGAATGTACCACTGCCGTTCTCACTGCGCTATCGTTCTTCAGCAAGTTCTTCCCCGATTACCGGGCAAAGGATATTGAGAATGTAAAACTCAAGGCAGTGGAATACATCCGCCGGTCGCAGCGTGCCGATGGAAGCTGGTACGGTAGCTGGGGTGTCTGTTTCACCTATGCTGCCATGTTTGCCTTGGAGAGTCTTGCTCATGTTGGTGAGACATATGAGACAAGTGAGCGCGTTCGCCGTGCTTGTCATTTTCTGCTCGACAAACAGATGGAAGATGGCGGCTGGGGTGAATCCTATCTCAGCTCTGAAAAGAAGGTGTATACGCACTATGAGACATCGCAGGTTGTGCAGACTTCCTGGGCTTGCCTTGCACTGATGGAAGGCGGCTATAACAACAAGGATGTTCTCAAGAAGGCAATGAAGCTGATAATTCAGAAACAACAGCCCAATGGCGAGTGGCTGCAAGATGGGATTGAAGGCGTATTCAATCAGTCATGGTATGATACGATATACCCGGGCAATCCGAACTTGAATTCATTAAAAATGATGCTGACTTTTTCGTCTTGCAGTATGATCTCGTACCCTAATTACAAACTCTACTGGCCGATCCGCGCTCTAGGCCTTTACGTCAGGAAGTTCGGCAATGAAGAAATCATGTAAACCTAGCCACTACGGACGGGATGCTGTGTACGATCTGGACCTATTCCGGCTGCGGAATAATAATGTTAATAATGTGATTCCTTTTTTTGGGGGCCTATGTGCTACAGGATAAAGCATCTACAGCAATTTAATTTAGTTCTTCATGTGATACAAGGATTCTGTTCTGCATGCTTCTACATAATTCCATCCTATCCCCCTTTGTCTGAAGCTCTGCCGTGCTGCAGCTGCGGGGGAGCTATAATTATCACGTGAATATATAGTTCGAGGTCACAGCTCCGTCAGAGTAATTGATATCAACACCATCTCACGACCAACGCATCAAACTCGAACAACTGCACCGAGCGGTCAATATCAAACAATACTTTAATATTTATTTATTTTAAGCCGCGCAGGGTAAAACCAGTAAAGTATGTATTTCTTTCTCCCAGTATAACAACCACCCAACCCCTCACTAACCCTAATCTCCCCCGCAGTCAAGCTCCAACCAAGCTCCACAAACCTCACTCCCTTCAACTTATACATCGATATACACATACTCCACACTTATAATATAAATAAAGTGCCGCTGGTACCATGGACGACGCCGCCCGCGGCTCCAAAGCCCTCTCCGCCGCCGACTACCGCCCCGCAATAACGCACTACACGCGCGCCCTCCTCACCCACCCGCACGCAACAGACTACTACATCAAGCGCTCAACCGCCTACTCCCGGCTGCGGCCCGAGGACGGCGGGCCCAATGGCGACGCCGCCCTGCACGATGCGGAAATGGCAGTGGCGCTGGGCGTGAAGCGCGGCCGGCGCGAGCATATCATTGCGGGCCAGATGAGGAGGGCGGTGGTGCTGTATCAGCTTGGCAGGATTGGGGATGCGAGGTTTTTGTTTGAGATTCTTAGAAAGAAGGTTGGGGAGAGTTCTAAGGGGACGATGGAGGGAGCGATGTCGGCTAATAATAGTGCAGGTGGGGGGGAGAAGAAGATGCAGCAGGAGTTGGATATTTGGGAGGTTACGTCGAAGAATGCGATGGAGGGGTTGGAGGAGGGGGATGAGAGTTTGAAGGTTGGAATTAAGGAGTATCCGGACTTTAAGGTGCCGGCGGAGGATGTGCTGAGGGAGACGCTGAAGAAGGAGTTGGCGGGTGCTGGTGCTGGTGCGGACGCGGGTACCGCAGGTGGTGAGAAAGCGACTGGGGATAAAGGTGTGGCTGGGCAAGGAGATTCTCCTTCTTCGTCTACGAATGCGCAGCAGCAGGCTGCTACACAATCGTCAGCTACTCCGCAAGCTCCTGCCGTGACTAAAGTACGGCATGAATGGTACCAATCGCATGATAATGTCGTTGTAACGCTGTATGCCAAGGGAGTTCCAAAGGAAAAGGCGGATATTGATATCAAGGAGGATTCGGTATGTATAACCTCGTCACATTTCAAAGTGAATGCTGTGCTTGTTGCTAACTACTTAATCAAAGCTTTCTATAACATTCCCCCTGCCGACTGGCTCGGACTTCTCTTTCAACCTCGATCCCCTCTTCGCATCGGTCGACGCATCCACCTCCAAGGCCACAGTAATGTCTACAAAGGTAGAGATAATCCTCCGCAAGAAACAACCAGGCCAGAAATGGGCTGCGCTAGAGGACACATCCCGAACAGTTGGTAGTGATTCAAAGGTCACCTCTACAATCCCAACCGCCGTACTTTCATCACGCCCCACTAACACAGGTGCCCCATCATACCCCACCTCATCCCGCACCGGCCCCAAGAACTGGGATCAAGTGGCCGCCTCTCTAATCAAGAAGAAGAAAAAGACGTCTTCCAAGGGCAATGGTGAAAGGGCAGAGGGGGATAAAGACGCTGACGATGAAGGTGCTTTGTCGGATAATTCGGACTACGGCACTGGTGACCCTGTTGATGGCTTGTTCAAGAAGATCTATGCCGACTCGGATGCTGATACGCGTCGGGCTATGGTCAAGAGTTTCTATGAGAGTGAGGGGACGGCGCTGAGTACGAATTGGGCGGAGGTGTCGAAGGGGAAGGTGGAGGCTAGACCCCCTTCCGATGCTTGATCAATTGGTTTCATCAGTTGGTTTTGACCAATTGGTTTATTGAATGGCGGAATGTTTGTTCCGATGGGCGATTCTTTGTTTGAGGAAAAGAGATGGAGTTGGATCCGTTAAGGAGTATGGTATTGGTATATAAATCTTAGCTATTGGCGTACGAGTATTAAGCCGTTTCTTTATTCAAGTTCTTTTTTCCCCTATTGAGCCTGTGTTTGATCTTTTGAGGCAGCCGCTTCTGCCTGGAAAGATCCAAAAATTCGTTAGTTGTAACTGTGTCTGGCTTCTATATCAAAATCACTAACTTCGTGCATCGATATATACATGTACATCATACCCTTCTCGCGGCTTTCGATTTGTATGTACAATGCTACCCTGACGCTGCTAATCAAAAAGTAACCAGTCTCGACTTCATCCGCCCAGCCCAGCCAAACCAATAAACGCCCAGACGCTATCAATATCATGATGACCCAACCAAAGCCTATAACCCTCTAAATATGCATCCATCCTTTTTCTTTTTACAAAATACATACTATACATTCACTCACCCCTAACCCTCTCCCCCGACGGCCCCTCCGCCACATCCTCCTCTTCATCCCCCTCCTCATCAACCCCCTTCTCCCTATACATGATAAACTGCGCAAAAATCCCCAAATCCAACGCCAACGTCCCCAAACTCCCCAACAACCACGACGCATTAACCATAATATACCTCGCATAGATCCTCCCCTGCTCCCCGGGCTCACAAACCCCATCCCCCGCAGCCCCATCACACCTCGGCGAAAACGCAAAAATCGACAACACATATGTCAGGTTGCCCACGCACGCAAACAAAAAGAACAACATCGACACCCCCTCCGTGCTCTTTCGCCGGCAGTTCAGCAATAGCTGCGGAATCCGGCTGCCCAAATACAGGGCTGCGCACAGGTAGCCGAAGATCTGTCCCCAGAGGTCCAGCGTGAGCGCGTCGTGCTGCGAGTCGTCAGACGGTGGTGGTGTTGGGCGATGGTGAGGATGTTTGCGCACGCTTCGCGACGAGCCGACGCTGACGTACCAGCCTAGCACGCCGGCGGCGCAGACGAGGGCGACGCTGAAGGTGTTGAAGGCGAAGATTTGGAGGGTGGTGGTGGGTTTGTGGCGGGGTTGAGGTGTGGCCGTAGTTGTTGTAGGGGGGGTGGGAGGACGGGGGGCTTTTGCGGGATCGATTAGAGGCATGGCGGGGGAGAGGTGGGTGCCGTCTAGCATAGAGATTTGGTGGCGTAGGGAGGAGAGGGAGGGGCGCCGCGGGTGGTGAGTGTCGTAGTGGTGGAGGCGGTGGAAGATGCGTTCCCGTTCTTGCGAGGGTGAATGCGAGCGCTCAGGCGCCAGCTGTTGCTCCGGCGGTTCAGGATGATGGTTGTTGCCGTTGGCTGTTAGCAGGGGAGAATGCTCTGATGGTTGGCCGGGCTCTGTGTCCTCCGTCCTGTTCCCATTTTGCTGCCGCTCCCCTTGGGAAATAGCAGAGATGATGCTGCTGATGCTGTTCCGCTTTGAAGGCTTGGTGTCGGAGAGGGTGAAGCCGCGGTAGTAGAAGCATTGGCAGAGCAGCACGATGTCGGCTAGGGTATAGTATACGGCCAGTATTATCATCGTGGGGAGGACGCCCTGCAGCACTGCGCCCAGGATATTGAAGATATCGCCGGCCAGCCAGACCACGAGGAAGAGGAGGGAGAGGCCATCTGCTGAGCCTCGACGGAAGTTTTCAATGATCTGCGGCGAGAAGACGACTACCCAGCAGGCGATGGAGATGGAGCTGTCAATGCCATCAGAAATCTTGTTAGTCTCACAGAAGCTGTCAACATTGGATAGAACGACGGAAATGACGTCGTATACCCATGCGCGCAACGCAATGCAGAAGTTGTGCGACATGTATCATGAAGGGACAATTTCTTTCATACCCGCATATTCCGCTCAATGCCTCAATATCCAGATGCCCCGCTGGCGACGGCGGAAACATGACCGTCGCCAAAAGTTAATTGTATGCTCGGCGCACAAGCAAAGCTAGGGTTATTAGTGGTTATGCAGTAGAAATAGCAACAACAATAATAATAGATGCCTGAAAAAATGAGTAATGAAAAAGGAATCGGATGAGGGAAAAGACAAGAAGACCTCCAAAGCCTAGTTAGGGCCGTAACTCTAACGCTATCCGTAGCTGTTCCAATTATTCCAACCTTTTTTTGCTCCAAAGTCCAACCATGACGATGAAGCAGAAATAGCGGGGCTTCGGGAACAGCTCCCATTGACACATGAATGATTGAATTGCCACAGCAGATGGTTTATTGGACTGAGAGAAAGCTCAAGCAGACGGCTCGCGGCGTTGGCCGCCCAATAAGTGCTATAATAATATTTCTTTCTTTATTTCTTCTTTTATTTTTGAAATAGAAAAGTGATTAGTACTTAAACGGAGTGGCATTTGAATTATCAATGCCGCCTTGAACTGACTTCAATTGCCTCAGGTGAGTATTGCTTATTCTGCTGACATCTGATAAAGCATCTCCTTGATTATCCAGACATTATTTTGTAACTAGGAAAGGTGAAAGATGGCGCTGAGCCGCCGTCTATTGCACAGTACGTTACATCAGTCAGTACTCCCCTGAAGACCAGGGAGGGTATTTGGAAAGAAACCTTTCTCGAGAAGATGAAATAAATTTCAATAGTCTAATCTAAAATCTAAAGATCTAAGAGCAAATGGAGTCATTCCCAGACATAAAGCTTTCAGTAAACGACCTTTGGAACTCCAGGAGTTGTCCATACCACTTTGTCCATAAACCCCTCTTCAGTAAACACTTTCACCAAAGCTTCCCGATCCTCAGTAAAATGAGCCCACGATTCAAAATGGATAGGGATCATAAAGTCTGCGCCAATATCACGGGTAAGTCGAACAGCCTGTTTCCCGTCCATGGTAATCTGCATAGGCCCAGTAGGGAAGTCGAATGTGGCGTTGCCCAAGTTGAGAAGAGCAGCCGTGATATGCCACTTCTTCCCGATCTCTCGTAGCTCGTCGATATAAACTGTATCGCCAGAGAAATAGATTGCATTGGGCTTCCCCGTAGCATCGGCGCCGAAGGAATCTGTCTCCAAAATAAACCCAGTAACCTCTCCACCCGGGAAGTGTTTACAGGGGGTCCCGGTAATTCGAAAGAGCTTTCCTCCGATGGTGGCAGTCACAGTTTGCCAGGGGAGAAGACCAACGACTCCGGGACGCGGGCGTAGATTAGACTCGCCGTCCACAGTAGTGAACACTCTCCGGCCGTCGAGCAGTTTGCGGCCTTCTGGATCCAAGTTGTCGAGGTGATCTTCATGGCTTAGAAGAACCGCGTCGATTGGTGGCAGATCATGGAGCTGAAGGGCAGGGCCTTGTTTATTGATCAAGTGCGGTGGTGGTGGAATACTGTCCAAGCCAAATGGTTTCAGATCCGTTCCCTCCCAGGCTGCTGTGCTGTCATATTCGGCCCCTTCAACGGGACCGAAGAAGGGATCCGTGAGAAAGTTGATGCCGTCGATGTCCAGGATGGCAGTTGCTGTCGTGATATGGGTGACTGTAAGACTTGGAGGTGGCATGGTTGCGACAAGGAGAAAAATGGCAAGAAGACCGAAGATGAAAAAGCCCTTTACGGAGTACCTGATGATGAGATGCTGTAGGTCACGAAGGTATGCCTTGCAGGTTTAAATACTTTCACAATTCAAGTTCAGATACTGATGATAATGTAATTACGAGTCCCATCTCAAGACTTGCCCATAGCAGCGATTTGCCTGCCGGGTCGGACGGCGGGTTGTCTCCTGACAAATTCGGGATGCCACTCGGCTCGGGAAAGGCGCTGACTCAGTTGCACGGCTGAATTATTAATACCCCGAGTCGGATGAGTAATGGCCCAGATGTCGGTGCCCCCTCCGTCCCAAAGAAACCGACCTTGTATTTAATTAATAAATAGATTGATGTATTCTGTCCGTGCACAGTTCTGCTCATCGTAAACATTTTCATGATGCGGTAAGTCTCCCATATCTCTCCCAGCTCTCCTGATATCTTACCTGACTCTCACCCCAGGAAAACAGCCGATTCTGGCGATGTGGCGTATTTCAACCTCGGTGTTCATCATCGACCGGTGACCACTACTTCAGAAGACGCTCAGCTGTGGTTTGACCGCGGGCTGGTATGGTCGTATTCATTCAACCATGGCGAGGCGGAGCGTTGCTTTGAGAAAGCTGCTGAATATGACCCGAATTGTGCCATGGCATTATGGGGTATTGCATATGCCGCCGGGCCAAATTACAACAAGGCGTGGAGATTCTTCGATCCAAAGGATCTCCGGGCTTCTATCAAAAGAGCAAATGATGCTCTGGCCCGTGCCTCTAAGTTGGCGATCCAGGCGACTCCTGTTGAGCGAGCGTTGGTTGAGGCAATTACCGCTCGCTTCCCGCCGACAGACAGTATTCCTGACGACCTGAGCTCTTTGGATCGCGCATATGCGAATGCAATGCGCCCTGTATATCAAGAATTCGGTAGTGACGCAGATGTAGCGGCGTTATTTGCCGATGCGCTTATGTGCATGACCCCTCGGGGTCTGTGGGATTTGGATACGGGCAAACCAACCGGTGATCACACAGTCGAAGCTCGACAAGCGATCGAGTCAGCGCTAAAGCAAACCGACGGCTATAATCACCCGGCTCTGTGTCATCTCCACATCCATCTGTTGGAGATGTCCCCCTTTCCAGAGTTGGCACTCCCCGCCGCCGATCGATTACGTCGCCTAGTCCCAGACGGTTCACACATGCTTCATATGCCAACTCACATCGATGCCGCAGTTGGTGACTATCGCCGCTCAATGGACTCTAACCATGAAGCAATTCTTGCGGACGACAAGTACTTCGCTCGGAAGGATGCTTCCATCCAGTATGTGGCGTATAGGGTGCACTATATCTGCGCAAAGCTGTACGCTGCTATGATGTCGGGTCGTTTCGTAGACTCCATGTCAGCTGCAGAGAAGCTCGAGCAGGTGATCGATGCCAAACTACTATCCATCAAGTCCCCACCCATCGCGGACTTCATAGAGAGTTTCGTGGGGAGTAAAGCGCATGTGCTAGTGCGGTTCGGCCACTGGGAGGAAATTCTTCTTCTCCAGCTACCTACTGACCGCAGCACGTACTGCGTGACGGTAGCGAGCATTCTCTACGCGCGCGGGCTTGCCTTCAGCGCCCTGGGTCGAATCGCAGAGGCCGAGGCGGCCCACAAAGAATTTGAAGCAGCACGCGCAGTCGTGCCCACTTCTCGCCTTAACAGCATACCGTGCAAGCAAGTTGATGTACTTCGAGTTGCATCATCAATGCTCACTGGCGAGCTGGAATATCGCAAGGGCAATTACGATGCCGCCTTTTCCGCTCTTCGACAAGCCATAGAGCTTGAGGATGCGCTTCCATATTCCGATCCGCCGCCTTGGATGCAACCTGTTCGACATGCCCTTGGCGGCTTGCTGCTCGAGCAAAACCGCGTCGAGGAGGCAGAAGTGGTGTTCAGGGAGGACCTTGGCATGGCTAAGAACTTCCCTCGTCGCAGAGCAAAACTCAATAATGTGTGGGGCCTGCACGGCCTGTATGAATGTTTTACGCGCTCTGGCAAGATGGACGAGGCTCTTTTTATCCAGTCGGCGCATGACATTGCTATAGCCTCAGCCGACGTCCCCATCACTAGGTCGTGTTATTGCCGCCTGTCTGAAGTGCGAAAGACCGGATGCTGCACGTAAAACAGCCTGAAGATTTTGTTGGCGTCTGATATGTAGCGTGGAGGTTACTAGGTCTTATTTACACAGTAAGGGGCGTTAGGCTGCAATAGGAAAGCCAGGGCTTCCAACAGATTTAGAGATGGCGAGCTGCTCCTGAGGATGCATGTACAGCGGGAAGGGAACGGCAAACCTACGAGTTCGGAAATGGAAGCTCCCTTCCAAAGTTAGTTACGGGCTCACTTTTTTATATTTCTGGCTCTTATGTTTTGACGATATAAACAAAAATAGGATCCCTTATGGCCAGCGAGAGAAAGACATGTGTTGTAAATACTGATAAATTGACAATTCTCAATAATCCAACTACCTACTTCTCTTACGAGGAAAACCGATGCATCCAAGATAAAAAACGCAAAAAGAGAATTTCCCCTTACTGAACATCATCATGACTCACTCCAGTCCCAACCCCCTCCCACTCCTTCACCAAAGCAATCCTTTCTTCGAACTTCTCCTTAACATACCCCTGCGCATCATCCCCCAGCACAAACCTAATCGGAATATCCCTTCCCGCCGCCCTCCCGCTCTGCGTCAACACGTCAATGATAGCTTCAGACCCCTTCACCACGCTCCCCAGCTGCCGATTATTCACCTGGGAAAGCATATCCATATACTCATGCGCCGCCGTCCCATCATACTCCTTGATGAGGTTGCGCGCCGAGTTCCTGTGGCCCGCATTCAAGAACTTGGAACGGAAATAGCCTGGCACGACACAAGTAACCTTTATGCCGAACGGGGCTAATTCGTGCGTCATCGATTCCGAAATGCCCGAGATGGCAGACTTGGTGCCGCAGTACAGGGCAAGGCCGGGGCTACCGGCGTCGCCGGCAATGCTGGAGATGTTGGCGATTACGCCGGATTTCTGCGCGCGTAGATAGGGGGCAAAGGCGCGCACGATGTTGAGGGGTGCGAAGACGTTGGCTGTGAAGATTGAGATGGTTTCTTCTTCGCTTGATTTTGGGGAGAATGGTTAGCCGAGAGTAGGTTTAGGTAAAGTGGTATTATCATGGAGGGTGTGTTTAACAACTTACGTCGTCTCCTCGACGGCTCCGTCAGTTGCAAATCCGGCATTGTTGACCAGGACATCGATCCTGCCGTATGTGGCGTATGCCTTTTCTGCAAATTGTTTGATGGTGGCTAGACTGGAGCTTGGGTCGAGTTCGAGTGTAGCTGCTCCTGCATCTTTCAGTGCAGTGAGCCCTGAAATATTTCGAGAGGTGGCGATGACTTTGTCTCCCCTCTTGAGTGCTTGGAGGGTAAGCTCATGGCCGAAGCCGCTGGAACAGCCAGTGATAAGCCAGACGCGGGGAGCCATTTCGTGGGTGTTGTGGGAGTTATAGAAGAGCCTTTGTTGGAAATTGGGGAAGCGAAAATAAATCTAAAGCAGATATTATAGAGAATAACACTTATTCCGAAGAATATTGAGATGACCGATTGATTCTTGATCAAGGAGAATCAAGTCAGGACATCTCAGCCCTTAAATACTACTACGACTCCCCCACGCATTGCGTGAGGGGCTCGGAGCGCATCGAAATTAACAGATGCAAACTCCGTCTTGAACGGCGATAATGCCTTCATCTCCATACCCAGTGAGTGGCGCTTTGGATATTAACCTGGGGCCCTGACGTCTGTCGAACAAGTCCGCCTTGAGATGCGGACGGGGATGCGGCCAACCTTGCAATTAGGGCTACCTTAGTCATCCCCATGCGGACGCTCGGCCGCATTGACCGCACGTATTCTCGCGGTGATTGGCGGCGGTGTTCGATCTGAATCCCGCATCTATATAGTTCATGCCTCGCATTCTTCGAAAATATTGAAATTTAAAAACCGACGACTCGGAATTAATATGATAGATGATGTCTTTCTTAAAAGGGCAGTAGATATCCAAAACTCCGCGGGACGGGCATATCTTTAAACCCAGCTTGGCCCCTGGATCTAAGCCCGCAAGGAGTCTGGCGTTAACGTAAACGTAAAATGCGACATGTATCCATGCAGGGCGTGTCATCATCCAGCATGACGCCTCTTCTCGTCCCGAATATACGCTGCGCAGGATGGAATATAGATGTCAATAGACGAAATATAGCATCACTAGCCAAAACAAGAAATTGGTACCCAAAATGGTAAATGGTAGCATTATCAAAGTAAATAACGATGACGAAACAACATGCATGCTTATCTATGAAAGATTTCCCTTATTGCTCGCTAACCATGCCTCATGCGCCTTTTTCTGCCGTTCCCAATCCTTTCTTAGCTTTTTGCTTCTACTCTTTGTAATCTCTTCCCCTGCTGCATCCTTGGTTGGTAAGCCATCCTCATCCCACGCACTATACTCATGGGTGCGGAACATGTCCAGGTGACTAATCTTGCCCTTCTCCGCTCTCTTTAGCGCCTCCTTTTCTTTATTCTCTTTTTCTATCTGCTTTTGATGTGCACGGGCCGCCTTCTCTTCCCGCGCTTGTATCAATTCTCTAGTGACCGGGCGGACGAGGGCTGGCTGGTTGTCACGGTCTTCGAGGTAGATGCCAAGGTCAAATAGGTCTATGTCACGAACGCGGTCGCAGAGGCTAAGGATTTCCTTCGAGACCTTGTCTGTTTGCTCAAGGGAGGATAGCTTGGTGCAGAACTCCGAAAGAAGATTTTTATATGCCACCGCCTCCTGCTCTGATACATCTGTTTTTTGTCGAATCGCGGCTTTCCCCTTTTCGACAACTGATTTTATGGTCTCTTCTGATATTCCAGTTTTGGCTCTCGCAGCCTCTCGAAGCGAATCCCGCATCGTGGATAGTGGATAAAGATATGGCTTAGCAGCATCCGGAATGTCGATGCCCTTCCAACCAATTTCAGTTGTAGTTGCTGATTCGGTGCCGTTGAGGCCGAATATGTTGACCATTGACGTTACCCAGATTGCCGCTGCCTGAACGTCCTTGATTGGCAATGTGGATTTATCTGCGATGTTGTACTTGGAAATGAGCTCTGATATCGCATACATAGCCCCGGCTGTGTTGAAAGAATCGCACAAGCTTTGATGGACCGCATCTTGCGCAGATTTCAAAGCAGTTGCAAGACTGTCATCAGTCGAGTCCGAAGAAGCGTCTGTCTGTGCCACTGCGTCTTTTGTCTTTATGAAAAAGTTGTTGGTTTTCTCCTCCCAGGCGTTTCCAGCCTTGACGAGATCCTCCGTGATTTCAATTCCATCTTTCCATCCACCTAGTAGGAAGACAATACGAAGACTTCTAGGAGTCCAGTCCCCTTTATCGAGGGCTTCGCGGATAGTAGTGAAGTTCTTTAAAGATTTCGACATTTTCGACCCCTGGATAGAAAGATGTCCCATGTGAAGGAAATAGTTAACCCAATGGTCATGAGCGCAGTTTTCATGCCAGTAAGCCTCGCTCTGAGCCAACTCATTGTCATGATGGGGGAATGCCAGGTCAATTCCACCAGAATGGATGTCCATTTGCTTGCCAAGCTTGGCAGAAGCCATGGCTGAGCATTCAATATGCCAGCCAGGACGGCCATTACCCCATGGACTGGGCCAGCTGGGTTCACCAGCTTTGGATGCTTTCCAAAGAGCAAAGTCCGCATTAGATCGCTTCTCTGTCGTCTTCTTTGTGAGTGCGCCTTCACCCTCCGCTTGAAGCTTGGTATCGTTCCGATTCCACGGTTCCAACCTAGCATAACTATTCCCGGAAGCCTCAAAGGCAGTAATGTCGAAGTAAACAGAGCCATCGGATGTCACATAGCCAAAGTTATGTTGTACTATTCTCTCGACAAAGCTCACAATCTCTGGCATGTACTCTGTCACGCGCGTGATTGCGTCGGGATCCAGAACATTTAGATCTCGAACGTCCTGCATAAAGCGATCCTCGTACTTCTTGGTCAATTTGGTGAAAACTGAACGGTCCTCCCCCCGTATTGATGATCCATGTAGGGTATCAAGGTATTCCAAAAGTACGTCCTGGACGTCATTGTAAAAGGTTTCAGAGAGGATGCTTTCGCTAGCGGCGGAGCTTTTTGTGAGAGCATTGGCCGCAGAGGCTGCAGTTTTTATATGCATCTTTATCTTGGCCTCGTCGTCTCCGGGCTTCCCGCTACCATCAAGTGATCCGCCGTTCAATATGCTAGCGTAGACCTTCTCCACCTCGTCCTCGAAGCGCTCCGGGGCCAATCCAGCCTCGAGTAGTGGGAGTCTCTTCTCCAAATAAGCAGCATATGCTGAACGGACAGTGGTACGGACTTCATCGTCGACTTGCGGGTGGGCATATACGAATTCGGTGAAAAAATGTTGTTGTCGACCCCTCGAAATAATCTAAGCGCAAAGATAAAGATATCGTCAGTCCTGCGTGCCAGATCTTCGAACAGGATACACCTCACGCACCTTGTCGTCCACGTCTGTAATATTCATAACAAACTCCACATCAAACTTGAAATAGTCACGCATTATCCGCCGCAGGATATCATTGCTGACATAGTTCCTGGCATGGCCAAGATGCGCATCGTCGTAGACTGTCGGACCGCAGGCATACCAAGTGACCTTCTTTCCGCTGGGGTCAATGGGAACGAAGGGGACTTTTGATCGGGTGAGGGAGTTGTAGATCTTCAACGCAGGTAGATTCGAAGCGGACTCAGCATGCGACTGCGGCTGATTCCACGGTGGTTGCTGGCGGGCAGTCGACATGGTGGAGACTTGAAAAGTTATTGTAGTACGGAAGATGTCAGGCCGTGGTTTAGCCAAGGTGAAGTAGCTGGATAGACAACCTCTGCGGAAGAAGAGAGTCATAAATGAGAGACATGTAAGAGAGGAGGGGAGGGGAAGACGGAGGGATGGAGGGGCAGAGAGGGGTGAGTCAGGCTGAGGATGCGATGTTGTTGTTGGTTGGACAATACTGCGGTGATTCCAGCTGTCAGGCGCGGGGAGCTCAGCGTCGGTGCCCTAAGCCCTATTCGGCCATTTTAGGCGCGGACTTTTCTACGCCTCGACAACGGACTGACAACGGACTGACATTTATGGGAATATCTTTTATTTTACTCTAAAATTAATAACTTGATCATATTTCGCCAATTAATATACCCCTTTACGATCCTCCCATGCCCTCGCCATTCCTCACGCCGGGCCCCACCGCCCAGGCAGACTCTCTCGCCGTCCTCCATTTGCGCCGCAACCAGCTAATGCCCGTAGTCCTGAGGACTCACGATGACGAAAATCTAGGCTATGACGAAGGAAAAGTGACCAACACCCGCTTCGGATCGTTCCCGCACAGCACATTGATTGGCCAGCCATGGGGCTCGCAAATTGTTGCGTCCAAAGTCGACACGGGCTCGCGGGGGCGCAAGTTACCCAAGAAGCAACAGCAACCTTCGTTAAAGCGGAAAGCAGACGAAATAGATACCTCAGAAGTCAATGATGAGGACTCGAAACCAGCGACCCCGAAAGCTGCTGTCGCCGCGTCCAGCGGATTCATCCATCTCCTCGCCCCCACCCCAGAGTCATGGACCACATCCCTCCCCCACCGGACGCAGGTCGTATACACCCCTGACTACAGCTACATATTACATCGGATACGTGCTAGACCTGGTAGTACACTTATAGAAGCTGGCGCGGGGAGCGGGTCGTTCACGCACGCAGCTACAAGGGCTGTGTTCAGTGGATACCCTTCAGAAACAGATACGGCGCGGAACAAAACGCTAGGCAAAGTCTGCAGCTTCGAATTCCACGAGCAACGGGTAGAGAAGATTCGCGAAGAGATTCGCGACCACGGACTTGAAGGTATTGTTCACGTCAACCATCGCGATGTCTACAATGAAGGGTTCCTGCTCGACAAACCCTTCACCGGCGAATCTCCAAAAGCCAATGCCGTCTTCCTCGACCTCCCCGCCCCCTGGCATGCGCTGAAACACCTCGTTCGACAACCCGCAGATGGTTCTCCTTCACCTCTCGATCCATCATCGCCAGTATATATCTGCACGTTCTCCCCCTGTCTAGAACAAGTGCAGCGCACCATCAGCGCGCTCCGGCAACACGACTGGATATCAATATCGATGGTTGAGATTGCTCATCGCCAGATTGAGGTGCGGAGGGAGCGTTTCGGAGTCGAAGGCGAGGGGGGTCGCGGCACCATTCCTGGTCCCAGAAATGTGGAGGAATCGGTAGCCAGGCTTCGGGCCATTGAGGAGCGGGGGAAGTCGTTCCATGCCACCCAGGCACAGAGCGAGGCGGAAGGCGGACCTGCGGCTACCTCCAAGGATGAAACGGAGAACGAGACTGGCAATGAAGACGTGGCCATGATGGATACTAGTACAGAGGCTAACAATGTCCCATCCACTTCCACCCCTTCCGCCACTCAATTGAAATCGAAACAAACAACGCCTTTCTCAGAGCCATCAGTGCCAGCATACAAGCAAGGAAATATTATTCATCGCTCAGAATCGGATCTCAAGACCCACACGTCATATCTAGTCTTTGCTATCTTGCCTGTTGCGTGGTCCGAAGAGGAAGAGAAGCGGTGTCGCGAGAAGTGGCCGACAGTCGCGAAATCGGGGCCGGCGAACGGGGCGGCGTCAGCTGGGCCGAAGAGTAAGAAGCAGATGAAGCGGGAGGCCAAGGCGGAGAGCAAGGCGGCGAAGGCGGCAGGGAAGGAGGAGGGGGGAGAATGATTCATATATTTCTGTTGCATGCATTCGCGATATTGAACACAAAATCGTTATGTTATGATGATAGTGATGGCATATAGAACGACTGTTGTTAGCCTTGTATAATATCCATCCTCAAATGCATTCGATATTAGAAGAAAGCAGAGCTTTGTGATTAAAAGGCTAAAAGGACCAAAACGCATGTCTATTGTCATCTCATTAAGTTCATGAAAAAAATTAGGAAGAAACGCTCAACGTTCTATATACAAGCGAATTTGGGAGAGCAAGGTATCTTGGCATTTGTGGTATAAGAAGAATTCAGAAGAAATAAGTAATAGAAGGCGGAATATTTAGGACGACGGTTTATCTCAATAGGTATGTAGGACTCCGTCGGGAACATGCGGCACTCGAAGTCAGTGAAAAGGGAGGATGACAGTCGGGTGGGAGAGACGGGCGGATCAAATGGTGATGTAGACCAGATCCAGTTCAAAGGTTATTTTCGCGTTTGAATTTATCCCACGCCTCATTCAATGCGCTAAAAACCGCACCGGCAATCATCTTTTGCTCAGTGGTCGCATCAATAGGGATCTAACGGGTTTTAAGACAAGTAGTTAGCATACCCACACGAACTTGCGAAACTCGAAAGGAAATACGGCT
Organism: Helicocarpus griseus UAMH5409; assembly: GCA_002573585.1. NCBI lineage: Eukaryota > Fungi > Ascomycota > Eurotiomycetes > Onygenales > Ajellomycetaceae > Helicocarpus > Helicocarpus griseus. The sequence continues at coordinate 235,749 of PDNB01000018.1, read as the reverse complement.
TGACAGGTTACAACTCACCTTATCTGGGTGCACCTTTCCAATCCCCTTCATGTACTGGATCTTGACTTTGTTCGGCATAATCAACTCAGCCATGCTGATCTTCTTCCAGCCAGCCTCCGGCCATAGCACGGTATCCAAACTGGCCAAGAGAGCACGCAGATTGTCCTGCTTTCCCCCCTTCCACGTATTGAGCCGTGCCTCTACAGCATCTGCGAGGGCAAACTTTTCACTGTCGGCTCGATCCGCCGCCTCGTTAGCAGCCCGGAGACGATTGACCGCCTCGGCTGATTTGGCAGGGTTTGCAGCTGGGCGCGCAGGTCTGGCTGCGGGAGTGGCTGGCTTTCTGGATTGTATAGGACGAGCAGAGCTAGCGGGTGTGGATGTTCGTGAAGTTGGTTGATTAATGCCGGCGGCCTTCTCACATCTGTTTCGTCCCTGAATGCTCGTGCCGCCTCCATGACCTGCCTCAACAGCGTCTCGCCAGATCTTGGCGGCTTCTGACCACTTTTCAAGCTGCTCTAACGCCTCTGCTTTCCGCATTAAGGCTTTGCCAAAGAACTCTCGCATGTCTTTGCCTGGCTCTCCGTTGCCAAGGTCAATCTTCTCCGACTCGCCCCTTGAGGGCCCAATGACAGATATAGCAGTATCTGCATCTTGTATCGCAGATTTCGGTTCTCCGATCTTAAGCCCAGTGAGAGCACGATTACATAGGAGGATTATAGTGACTGGGTGTTTGGCCGGGAGTTGAGAAAGGGCAGTAGAATATGACGCGTGCGCAGCAGCGTAATCGCCCCTTTTGAAGGCTTCCGAGCCCTTTACACGATGGCTGTGAGAAGACGCAAGAGCAGAAGGAGCAACCTGCGGGGTTTCGCGCGGGGGAGCTTTTGGGCGCACGGGTAGTGGCTTGGATGGTAGGTTATGGCGTGTTTGAAGAAGGGGTGACGTGGTTGCAGGTCTTGTAGGCTGGCGTGATACGGAAGATGACGGCTCGAACAAGTCAGGTTGAGATTCCGAAGCGGGCGGAGTGGGGGCTGCCTTTCTTCTCCTCGCAGGGCTGATATACGCTTGTGCAGCTTGCTCTTCGGCGTTCACACGAGAGAGGCGGCTTCTACGGTCCTCCTTAAATTGTGGACGCATATCCCTCTGGAAAGCGGCCTGTGGTGAACGGCTTCGAAGAATGTCCGGTTCCGAAATGCCTGGGGAATTTTGTCTTGGCCTAGAAGGTTTGCTAGGTGGAGCGCCCATTTCAAGCAATATTGCTTCATCCGTAAAGTTACTTGGTTTGGGGGCGGCGCTAGGCCGGGATTCAGAATGTGTCGTTTCCTGAGCACTTGGGGCTTCTCGCATCCAACGCGGCTGACTTGAGTCTGACGGCGCGTTGAATTCCTGGACAGCTTGCTGCATCTTCTTAGTCCCCGTCTTCCAAAGAGAATTGGCTGATTTGAAGAGGTTATTGCCAAATTGAGCAGCTAATGCAGATGCGTCTTTTTCAACAGTTGCCGGGCTTCGACTAGCAGTGCGGCTCGCGGGGCGAGATCGGTCCTCATTTTGCATCCACGCAGGAACTCCATGGTCTCGTGGTTCAGGCTGCCTTCTACGGGAGCTGTCTTCACGGGTTCTGTCTGCTTGCCATTCCTGTCGGTCTGCACTAGCTTCCCTGCCTCTTCCCTTGGACTTCTGCTTTGCCTCCTCATGGGCCTGATTCAGAAGCAAGCCAACAGCTGCTTGAACATTAGTCCCGGACTCTGTAGCAGCAAGTGCCTCGCGCGCCTTATCCGCAGGAAATCCCATATCCACCAACTCAGCAATATACCTGTCCGCGGCTGAAGCAACTGGAGAGGGACTTCTGCTGGGCTCTTTCGCTTCCGATTTATGTTCAAATTCGGATACTGGCTTTCCAAGTAGCCCTAGAACATCATCCTCGTCGTCCTGCGAGGTGGCATGTTGCGGTGCAGCCTGCTGTTGTTTAATCCTGTTTAGACCAAAAGGGTCATCATCGTCATCGTTCATCATAAATGGATTCGTAGACTGTGTATTGTTCGAGCCAAGCCGCAAGCTGGGTGTATTGGTGGATGATAGGCCCGAGCTTGGCACCGGAAAGTTTGTAGACGCATCGACTGGCGCTGACGCATTGAAAGCAGCCAAAAGGTCATCCTCGTCCGCCGAAGGTTGCCGTCCCGGTAACGTGTCTGGTGGTGCGGGAGATCTTGCGGTCTGGGGCTTTTCCAAAGTATCCCAGAATTGCGCATTGCTCCCTCCCCCGAATTGAGCATCTAGTTGCGCCTTCTTCTGCGCTTCCTGCCGAGCTCTCTGCTCCGTCAACCGTTTCTGTTGCTCGAGTAACGAAAGGTTTTTGTTCGAAGAGGCGGAGTTGAATGAGACTAGGTTGGCGAAGCTATCATTTGCAGGTGTAGGCGCTTTTGAGGGCGACTTCTGGGGCGCTGCAGGTCCAGAAGATAATGGAGTAGACCATCCAGACGTAGGAGGGGTAGGCCGCAAATCAGAGAATGCCGACGCGGAGCTCATAGGGGGTGGCTTCTTCGATTCGGACCCTGAAGCGGGAGTCCAAGTGAGCCCCGATAGATCGTCCATGGGGGATTCAACTGAAAATTACTTCGAAGCTGAAACTACAAACCACTATCAGTTAGCCCCAAAAGGACAAGTCCCAAGAAAATGCAGATATGATGCTCTTTCCGCGCTGTTGGCCGCCGTTTCATTGTATGATGCTCACCTGTTTCAAAAGCTGATGCCACATCAGATGGAGTTATTTGAAACAATCCCAGAGTTCAACAATCACCAGTGGTAGTCCTGTTCCTTCATTGCATGTATATTAGCATTCACTGTGAGACAGAATGAATGTCCATGCCTATTAATAGATTCACCTTGGATTAAGCAAACCAGAGATAGGTATCCCACCCGACTTGCCCATGCCCTGCTCATTTGGGTTTAGCGCCGTTGACCCTGCATGCAAGTCACGTGAAGCGGACTTTTGTTGATCCGGGGACGCCATATTAGTCATGTGATATAGGGCATGTTCGTCCTCCAGACCTACAGTAGGTACTTCGCTATGTATAACCCCGTAGAGTAGTCAGTTTTGCTCAAATCGATGTCTAATTTGTGCATTTTGCAGTGATGTGACAGTATCATGCGCGAGAAGAAGTTGTCGAGAGCAGTCACTGGTTGTGAGAACGCGCAATATAAGCGTCTCAGTACGAGAAAATGTTAACTGGAACGATTTGATGTCTCCTACTGGGATAAGATCTAGGGCGCAGATTACTATTCCAATGCCATACCGCATACTTTGCGGAAGTTTTCGCGCTCTCTGTTCATGCTGCGCCGATGTGCTCACGGCGACGAGAAACATTAATTGAGCTTCAGGGAAATGGCCAAATCGCTATCAGTATCAAGAGTCAAATACCCAGGGTCAGACGAGTATCAGGGAGTCAAAACAACGTCAGAGCGTGATTTTAATATTGAGAGGATCCTTGCCTTGCAGGAGCAAGTAAGACATGCAAACGGCAAAATGAACGTCCCGTAAGACTGACACGCTCGTGTCTGGACTCCGTTGTAGTGGAGCAATGTCAAATACACGCGTAGTGCCCCCCCCAGCTCCACGGTCTTGGGCAAGGGGCTAGTCGGTCCAACTTGGTTGGCAGGCATTTACGCCGTACATCATGGCATCATGGTGTGACGGGAGAGGAAGGGGTGCTGGCCGCCCGCCCATTCACATCGTTAGCTAGGGGCTCCCCTGCACAGGTTGCACCCTGGGATGGACATGGCAGCGAAATACAGTAGTAATAATAAACAATAATTGACGCGGAATTGCCACACCAAAGCAGGGGCTATTCTGACACCCTTATCTCTGCGCATGTGTTAACAGTCGTCAATCTACCCAGGTTGTGACATATTTTACCATTAACTGAGACCGTTCATGGATTGCTAGGTTCTGAATTAGCTACCCCATGTTGCACGAAACGTCTATTTCACAGAGCAAATACCACGTACTGTGCAACCTTTTCCAATTTGGATGCTGTGGTCGTTGCTCAAAACTCGTTCCCCCATCAGCACTCGAACTCAATTATCAAGTTGAAAAAAGAATTGGTCTGTATAGTGATGACAAGACGCATCATAGTACTCTTTCTCTTCTCTGCTTGAACACCAAAGCTTTAGATACACTGTTCTCATTGCGAAACCTGTCCAAATTACTAACAGGTAAACGTACGATCCTGCAACGTTGAATCTCTTGACTATCGTGTCCTTGACATTGACAAGACATGGTTGTTGAAAAGGGACATAAAATCCAAATTCCCCGTGCAGCGTAAAAAGCCAGCCTTGCCATCGTCCATGAAGCGCTGCGGCGGTTGGTATTTCTTGGGCTGCGATCTGCGAGCGACTGGCAGTGGCTGCCAGCTTTTCGTTCTCGGCTGTTCCGTACGGATCAGCAAGCTGCAGCCAGCTGGCAACAGGCCAACTCGACGCTAGAAAAAACAGATAAGAAAGAGCATGTAAAAGAAGATTCCAAGGAATGTTCTAGCGAGTCTAATCCCGAGTTATCCATGCATCACAGGGAGTTCCTTTCAATGGTTGTAAAATCGAATACTAGTAGATAGCCTCTCCTCAGATGAAAACGCCGTTGTCAGTCGCGTCGTTGTAGAAAACCCTGTCGTCCCTTGCAGATAACGCTATCTGTAGACTGTCGCCGAGACTCGACTCATAGTTTTTCCTATCGCCCCTCTGAGGGGTTACTGAGAGGGGTAATCAACAGGGGCGATCACGGCTGGTAATATGTTTAGCGTCTGCTGCTTTTTGCATGTGGACAAACTCCGACAAAGTAACATCACCCTTTGGAAATATTTGCAGCTTCTATTACTAGTGCTATAATATCGATGTCTCTGAGAGTAGAGGTGGTCCCTAGACATGGTTCAAGACTTCCCGTCGCTTCTTATGGATGACTTGGATAATGCAAATTTGTAGAATAATAAGTGCACCTAGGATACCAGGCTTTCATTGGCAGAGTCGTTGAACATTTTTAAGCTTGGCGATCGTTGATCGGCTCTTTGGGTGTCTCTCTGCGGGGTCCTCGACTTTTCGGTTTGGAATTTGCATATCAACGATTCGTCGCTCGAATGGAGTCCTGACTCCTCAGCCGGGAACAAGCTGTCGAGGAATCAGACTTTCGCTAAATTGCACCGAAGCCATCGGGACCAGGAGCCCGGCTGCTGTAGCTTGATCTTTCTGAACCACTGAAGTTGGAGAGCCCAGCAAATGCTCCACCGTACCAGCGTCTCTGGAAGGGGTCAAAGCCTGGAAAGATTGGTTCTCAGTCCCGGCTTTTCCAATGGAATTCTTCCAATCTTTTTGGGTTGTGGTCTCTCCCCATTCTTTGCTCCGCCAGACAGCCTGTCTCGACCGCCCCATATCGCGGTCTTTTTACGTGCGAAGGACAATCCTCCGTGTATACGTAGAAGCGCTATGAACCTGACAACAAGCTGTCAGAAACCAGATCAAGTGTCTTGACAGTAGCAGTGAGGATAAGGGTCGATGCCCGGTAATTCATGTAGTACACACTTCAACTTGCAGCTCATGACAGCTCGGAGCCACGTAGTTAAGGAGTGCATATATGTAGCTCGATCTGATGTCAAACGTTTGTCCGCAATCGTTATTATTGATAGACAGCCCCGTAAACAAGTAGTGAGCCCTGTCACGAATTGCTCTCAGGACCGCTTGGGTTCCATGAGGCCTGAACCACTCTAGTCGTAGTCTTGAGAGCTAGTAACGCTGCTGGCTGGGCAGTAACTTGTTAAGTAGTGGGCGAGAGAGATCTGGGGTGTGTCGTTGCGCAAAAGTTGCCCCCTTCGGCTCCCCCTCTACCTAACCTAGACCTCCCCACCAATCCGTCGCCCGCCTCACATCTTCATCACTACGACTCTCTCTCATCTCTCCCGCCACCACCGTCTTTCTTTTTTCGCCAGAGATATTTCATCTATTTCGCTGTTCCAGCATTGTAAGGGCCCAATCTCTGAAACCGTTCGCTTTCTTTCCCTTTCGGACATCCATTGGCGCATCCCGGCACCTCTATCATGGGCTTGTTCAGGCGCAAGGATTCGAAACAGTCCTCGAATTACGACAATGACCGCGAGTCTTTTGTGTCTGTCAGCAGTGCAAGGACATCAAGCGCATCGCTGAAGGTCCCCATGTCGATGAAGTCGGGAAACAGCTTGTCTCTGCCAATTCCAGAGGTCCCAATCGCCCCTCCGCCAGACCCAAATTTAGACCCGGCTGCTTACCTCCGGAGCATCCATGCTGTTCGCCAGAGATCAAGGGTGGTTATGGACAAGGCGAAGAGGAACCAGTTAAATCATTTTGACATTGATTTCAGCAAATTTACAGCAACGGCTAGCTACATTGTGTCTATTATTAAGGTACATAAACTCACTGCACTCAACCTACTTTGCCCGGGCACCTGTGCTGATGGTACGTGTACGAATTGTCTAGCGAGATTATGCTCCAGACTATCATAGCATACCTGCCCATGGCCGGTGGCAGCATTTCGACGTAGGCGGAAGGCCTCGCATCAATCAACTACTCCAGTCATGGCCTAGTACCATTGATACGTTTGAACGAACAAGGCGATTGATCGACCTCTTCCTTGTTGCGGTATTGTTAGACGCTGGCTCGGGGAATAAGTGGCAATATAAATCAAAGGAATCGGGAAAGATATACAGGAGAAGCGAAGGTCTTGCAGTCGCAAGCTTGGAAATGTTTAAGGCAGGCTTGTTCAGCAGTGATCCTACGGAGCCGTGTCAGGTGGATGGGGCGGGCTTAAAGAAAATAACAGTGGAGGTACTCGCGAAGGGAATGCAGCATTCAGAAAATAATCCATTGGCTGGACTGGAGGGTCGGGCGGGATTGTTGATGAGGCTGTCGGAAGCATTGAATAACCAAGAGCTTTTCGGAGTTGACGCGCGACCAGGGAACATGCTCGGTGCGGCATACCATGTTTTCCACGAAACCCTCGTTCCTTATATGCTAATACTTTTTGTTAGATTACCTCCTTTCTCATCAAACGACTCTCGCATCATCCGTACCTATCATCTCTGTCCCTACGCTTTGGAATGTCCTCATGGACGGCCTGTCACCAATTTGGCCCCCGTCGCGCACCCAGATTGACGGTGTGTCTATCGGCGACGCCTGGCGATGTTCTACTCTACCTTCGTCGCCGCCAGCGAAGGCGTGGGAAAGCATTGCTCCGTTTCACAAGCTAACACAATGGCTTTGTTATTCACTCATGGCACCGATGACAAGGGTAATGAACGTTCAATTTTCTGGAACCGAACTTCTGACGGGATTGCCTGAATACCGTAACGGGGGTCTCCTTATAGATATGGGCCTTTTAAACCTTAAGCCCCAGGATATTGAACGGGGCCTAGAGGCGTATAAAGCCAATTCAATGATCAAGGGGCAGCCAAATGTGGAAGTTGTTCCCCTTTTCCCTGCAGACGATGATGTGATTGTGGAATGGAGAGCTCTCACTGTCGGATTCCTCGATGAGCTGCTTGAGGAGGTGAACAGGTTGCTGGGTCTGGGTGATGGGGAGCGTTTATCGCTTGCCCAGATGCTTGAAGCTGGAACTTGGAAGGTTAGTAGCAGCAATCCGAGGTTATGCATTATATAGCTAACACGACATTACAGGGAGGGCGTGAAATTGCGGAGGTGTCCCGGCCCAATACCAAAGAACCTCCCATTATGATTCTCTCCGACGGGACGGTATTTTGATCCATATCTTTTTCGACGACTGTTCTTATTTTCGATGCTTCCGTTTCGTTGGTCTGACATTGGACCTGCCTGATGATAATGATACCTTTTACCTCCGCATAGACCCATTCGTGGACTATTTCTTTTTATACACCACTTTGATATTGCATCTTGCAACCGTCATTTATTTCCTTTTTCCTCCTTTTTACGTCCAAACCATTCTATATCCGCATTGCACTTGATGAGAAATGTTTGCAAGAAGCGCTTTTGTTCTATAAGACATTGGATGTGGAGAAGATATATAAAGAAAGCAACATTATATATGATACTAAACGACGGCATTGAACCATTTCTGGGTTTTTACTCGTCCAGTTCTAGATAGGATTTTATATATAGATTTAATCTATTTTCAAAAGCTACATTCATATCTTGTGCGTGATACTTGTGCATAATATTGCGGCTAGGAATATAGCTGGAAAATAACGCATGAGTCCTTTAGTAGAAGATTAACTCTAGCAGCGGAGGTGTAGCTCAATACATCGCTCGCATTTGAGTAAATATTCGCTATGTGCAGCTGGATTAATGCTTCCCCTGAACCATATCAGATAAGGGGCTGGTTTCGCCGTGGAGTCACGTGATGCCATCGTTGGTCTCCCATGGACCGGATCCGACCCAGCTTTACCGCAACATCATATCCGTATGCTCAATGCTGGCTGACGTCGTGATACAAAAACAAACAACCGTGGATGCGACTATCTCCCATTGGCTATGAGGGCCTTATGATCAATTTTGGGGCTCTAAAACTCCGAGGACAATTCCCCGCATTTGTTCCCTTAATCCCACCGGAGCTGTGATAACCGTTCATGCGCATCTGTCTTCACTATCGATAAACAGTACGGCTTCGGATCATTTACCAAACAGACTGCCATCATGGATATGCGGAAAAAGAAACGTAAGGTGCTGCTTATGGGCAAAAGCGGCTCGGGAAAATCGTCCATGCGCTCGATCATATTCAGCAACTATGTCGCGAAAGACGTCCGGCGTCTCGGAGCTACCATTGATGTGGAACATAGCCATGTGAAGTTCATGGGGAATCTGACATTGAATCTTTGGGATTGCGGAGGGTGAGTTTTGCGGATATGACTCGCGGATATGTCGATTTGTGCGCATTATGTTCTGACAGGAGATTTATTACGCTCTACTAGGCAGGACGCATTTATGGAAACCTATCTTGCGTCGCAACGAGAAAACATCTTCTCCGACGTCGCTGTGCTCATTTACGTCTTTGATATCGAATCGCGCGAGGTGGAGCGAGACCTTGACACATACTATGCCATCATAACCGCCTTACAAGAATTTAGCCCGAATGCCTTTGTCTTCTGCCTTATCCATAAACTCGATTTGATCCAGGCTGAACACCGACAGCGGATATACGAGGAGCGTTCCTCTCTAATTCGTGCAAGATCCGGGTCCTTCGCAATTGATACGTTTGGGAGTAGCATATGGGACCAATCTCTATACAAAGCATGGGCAGGAATTGTCCACAAATTGATTCCCAACCTTTCCGTCATCGAGCGGTTCCTACACGCTTTCGCGCAAAAGATTGAGGCAGAGGAGGTCATCTTGTTCGAGCGCTCAACATTTTTGACCGTCACATCCGTAGCGTCAGAAATCGGCCGTTTGAATCCCATATTTGACCGTCACGAGCGCCTATCAAATATCATGAAAGCTTTCAAGCACTGCGCTGCCCGAAATACACACACAACACCCGCTTCCGCGAGCTTCTTAGTTATGCACACCAAGACTCCACAGTTTAATGTATTCCTGGGCCGATTCACCGATAACACGTATATCTTTGTCGTCGTCCCGCCGGGCGAAGCCGCGTACAACTGCGCCGTCCTCAACACGATGCTTGCTCGCGAAGGATTCCGCAAGGCGGCAGCAGGTGGTGGCGACGGGTTCCCATTGTCGTATGCTGATCCTCCTCCTCGCGGTAGTATGACGAATGGCTATGTCACCGGACCGCCCGAGACACCATAGGGCTGGTTGCTGGCCCCGTTTCTCTATTCAAACTTTCTTATGACGGTGTTGGGCGTTTGGTCCGACATGCAATTATACTGTAAAAAAGATACCCTGCATTTCTTTTTTCCTTTAAACCAGCATGTGTATTGACTCTGCGGAGGAATGTGATCTTCAAGAGCATGATTGGCATGAACAGTGTGGCGGGTCTACGGGGTTCGGTATGTATATTATGTTTTTAATGGCAGGGCTGGCCTGTTTGCCTTCTTTTTTTTTGGCGATGAGGATTGAGTGATGAACGTCTCACTGCATTTCATTGGCCCTATCTATCATCTATTGAGAATATGTTTTGCTGCTGCCTGTTCACTTAGCGGGCATGACCTGGGCGAAGAGAATTGTAACAAATTATCATTTCATATATATCTCCAAAGCCACATTTTTACCCCTTCTCATCTTGATTGAAGTGTGTGGCCATGACATATTTGATTCCTGCAGTTCTCGAAGCATATAAACCCCTGGTTAAATGGTCAGTCACCCTACACTGATCTTTTACAGTTCAGGGAAAGCTAACTACGGTTTAGTAGTGCGCACACTCTATACCTTTGGTATTTCGAGCCAATACAAGTACTTCTCTCATTGAAGCCAATCATTTTCGCTCGGCAGTAATAGACAGTCCGCTTATGTGGTCACCTCGATGCCGCTGACGTCCACACTATTCGCTAATGGGTAGCAAATCCGGAATCAGACATTTCGAGTAATATATTGGAATGAGGCTCGCGTACAATGCGGGCCTGAGCTGATAAGGCCACAAGAATGACATTGGAAGAGGCAAGACCCCCTCAAATGGCTTTCAGTGGGAACAGTCAGCTTTCAATTGATGCTTTGTCTCTTCATTCATCCCCAGGCAAGGCAAACTATTCCCTGTTCTTTTCATGCTCCATTTTCTGTTTTGTTATCACTTTGTCCATTGTCTTTCTTCCTACATTGATGCTTTACCTGTTGACATGGCCGGAGGTGTTTTTCTCGCGTTGGATACTTGACAGCGCTGAAGAGTTTGGTCTATCGAATTCTCGGTGCCCAGAGATTGGCCGTGAATGCTTGTATCGCAACCAACTTTCAGGGATAACAATCGACGGGTTAAGTGGGACCTGCTTGGAATCCACACCGTTTATTTCTTCATCTTTTGCTTGTACACTAGACGAGTATTGGACTGTCGGGTAACAGACGCGGTTGAAGAAGCTCGGAAGTCTTAAGGCAACCTCACGATCTTACCCGAATGGTGGACTGAGGGTGTTCCGTTAGGCTTCTCTGGAAGTCTTATTCGGCGGTTAGGCGGGCGGGAATATCAGTAGCGGGAGAGCGATGTCGTCAAGGAACTGATCGAAGACGGAACGAATGCGGAGGTTGAGAAGGCTATGGGAGAGGCAACAATGAGCCACCAGCTTCTTACATTCCGGTGGGCAGTATCAGAAGAATCGAGCCAGAAGGACCTGGAAAAGGAATTAGTCCGTCATTTAGAGGAATGCAATGAGGACACCCACTACTACCAGCAAGATGACATCCTAGCTTCGATAGGAGATGCTTTCTCTTACTTGCAACTGCGTCGATATTTTGAGGATCTATATCATTGATTTTCATCGTAGGGTTGTGCCACGTTCATTCACAACTCCTTACGGGTTATCTAACTTAACTTGCTGAACCATATCTAAATAGATATAGCTCTAAAAGGGCATGCCACCCAACAATCAAATCAATATTATTTCATTATTTAGAGTTCGCTATAGTAGGGTACGGCGACCTCATGATGGATGGAGAAGAAGTGGATTACTGCTTGGGACCCTCTGTCCAACTGAAAGCTCAAATCTTTTATGCCAAGCCGTGATACCTCATCTACTAATAGATGAGGTATAAATCCCAAATCTCCAGTGTAGCAGGGTTTTTACGCGGCTACTATCTTCCGCCTAGCTAGCTAACCGCCTACTTCCGTATCACGGTCACGTCCTACATCAAAGGATTTCTATCACTGACGGTAGATAGATAGAATCGAGGTCTGTTTACATCCGCTATCAAACCGTACATTTTCCATGGCGTTCGGAATCCACCCAGTGATCTGCACGGCAGGGGTATTCTGGAGGCCAAACGTACACACGCTGTACGTACCGCACCTCTTACCATCTGTAGATGGACTTCTAAGACTAAAAATCAAGCCTATCATACAGGTCACATTATTAACTGCCTATCAAATAGAATTGCCGAGCATCAAAATGCAGGAAGTAGCACGGCAGTCGGCCGGCAACAGTTTTAGAAGTTTGGAGGCCGTACTAGAACGTGGTCGAAGCAGTCGAGTCTTTCAAATTCGAGGGCAATTCTTGGGAAATGTAGATAACTTTTTAGGGAAGCGAGGACGTTGATGAAGACACGAAGGATCATCGAGTCGAGTTGCTGCTTGGTTTGACGGGTATGATACCGAGGCTGCCTCTCGAATGACTGGGGAAAGCTCACTGCCAGTCTAGTAATTTGATACGGGTTCCAGACAGCCTGAGCCTTGTTGTAAAATGCGATGACGATGAATATCGTGCCTTCTCACATGATGGCATGTCCACAGCATAACATAACATGGCAAGGCTGGACAAGGTGGTGTCTAATGACGCATAATGACGAAGCGGTTAGGCTCTTGTACGTGACGGCTGATTTGGAGGAAGCCCAGAGGAGAGCCCTTTGAAAAGACTTATGACATGAGGCATGACTGGTTAACAAGTCTAAAAAAAACCTCTCCAAATCATTGGCAAACTGTTCAGTGATTCAGGCAAAGTCATCATCAATGTCTGAGGCCGAGGAATACGCATTGCGCAGCTTCAACACTGACCTTTCTCTTAGATCGAGAGGCTGAGGATCGACCAGCATCTCGTATTCTGGGCGCGGCAGAGTTATGCTTGGGCGCCGGTGTTGAAAATAAAAAGCTAACTTACTTCATGGAAGAATATCTTTGTTCATGAATGACATGATGACATTCCGGCTCAAGCAAAGCCAATAGCGAACTCTCTCATAATCTCATTTGTTCTTCAAGAATCAAAACCTGGATTGAGCTTTGAAGTCGGCCTGAAAAGCTTGGACCAAACACCAAGCCCTAACCCTAATTCCAACTTTCAACTTTCAACCCATCCCGTTTCAGGTGATTATCTCCCCACACTTTTTTCTTCGTGATAAATTACTTGTAAGTTGTTCCCGTGTTTGACGAGTTCGCGTGGTTACGGAGTCCTGCTAGGATAACCAGGGTTGCATCCCTGTGTTAGTTATCTCTTGGCATGCTTGGGCGGGGCGGGCTGGTGTTACAGCGGCAATCTGTCCTCCGGATCCTGTACTGCGCTGCGGCTATGATGACGGATGAGGAATAATACAAAAAAGGAAAAAATCTTCTTGCTGGCAGCTCGGAAATTCAAGGCAAAGATGTAGCTGCGCGCGCGGATAGCCGGTGTTATCTTTTTATGCATCTTAAGAACAAAATTAGAGCTCCGCGCCTTAGCCGCTAGAGAACCAACATTTTAGGGTCGCGGGGCAGATTTTATGCTCGGTCAGATAGTTATGAAGTGGCAATACTTTTCCTTCCTCAATTTTCGGCGTGAGATCAAGCTTAAGCAAGCTTTTAACCCCTGTCAATTTAAGCCACTACGAGCGCTGCACTGTGTCGGGCCTTAAACAAGCCTCGTATTCCGCTAAGTAGTAAAGGCTTGGTTTGTCTTGTCCTGCAACATTCCTGCGCTGCTTTCAGCGGCGAGCGTGTTCGTCGGATGTATGTGTTTTCGCGAAGGAAACGAGCGCCGAGCGGTCATCTCCGCCATGCCCCGTCTCACGAAAAACCAAGACGATAATAATTCTGGAAGTTGGCCCCGTTAGTATTCGGCGGTTCGTTCCCCCGTCATCAGCATCAAACGATCGAGTCTAGCCTATTATCATCGACACTACCTTCTGGGTGCCGGGTTAAAGGAACCTTGAAGCTTTGAGCTAGTTTGGCATGCGCGGGAGAACGGCGTCATCAATAGTTCTGGGGTTTGATGCCCGTTGAGATTTTGAAGCTCTATGACAAGTGCGGTATTATTATTGTTCATTAACGGTTGCGCTTCTGATTAGATTCTATCCGTATCTACCATCAGCTATGTTAGTCTAGTGCCTGTACCGCGTATATATAATTTAAGAAAAACAATCTCCGCCGAGGATGTCGGAGAGTAGCTTATGCTGATCTGGAGAATCCTGTCTGAAAGCCAATGACCTTGGCGGGTGGCTAAGTAAGCTATAATAGTCAGCTAGCGAGATATCATAATCCCTCATACATTTCTGTTATAGACGACAAGGCCATCCCTCCTCCTGATAAGTTATAACCCCCCTCCTCTTCTTCTGCCGCTGCTGACTCCTGAGCAAGGTGGTTGTCGTGCTCACCCCGCAATATCCTCCCATTCGCCTAGACGCCGCTGCATACGTGCAGCACAACTCGGATATTTTGAGGCCCGCTGTGTTAAGCAGCATCAAAACTGGGCAGCTGTAAAATGGTTTGATCTTCAGGGTCTGCGAACAAACATATGGATAACTAACTACCTAGTGGCTTCGGGAGAATATTGTTCATGTTTGCCACTGTAGAACAATTCTCGAAGCCGAGAGCACCTGTCAATTCTGCCCTGTTTAAGAGAAGGCTTTCTACTCAGTCAGCATAGATAATAATCTATTTTATCTTCGGACAGTATCGTATTATATTACCATTACTCAACAGATAGTTGGCTATCAATCTCTCGAATTCTCCTCTCTTCTTTCTCCATAAATAAGCATAGATAAGATCCAGTGAGAAAAAGTTTGAAGGGACTCAACAAATCTCAACGACTCCTCCACCATGGTCCATATCTGGTACGGCTAGCTTGGTTCCCCGAGATGAAAAGTACAGGCGATCACCTGAAGCAGAGAAGCTCCCCAGAAGCTACCGAAGAATAACCGAATACACCAATCACTTAGGGGGTTTCGCCCTGAAAGCTCCATAAAAGCCGGGGATTCAAAGTTCGATTGTTCGGGACGCCTTCTGGATTTCACCTGCAGTTCCACCATGGAACCGCGCATTTCAATTCCTTCAGCCAGCACAAATCACTGTGCGCCGTTTGTTACCGGTAAAGAGACTTCCTGGTACGATAATGGGTAGCCCCGAGACCGTAACAATAACCTAGAAAGACATTTTGCTTAGTTAAGAAACCCTTATCAGCGGGCTTGGGCTTAACGAGCACTGAAAAAAGCATGGAGGGGCTGAAAACCTTATAGAAAGGCGAAAACTGACGGATTGGGGCTGACACTGACAGGAAACACAGTGTCGCATCCCTGGCTTCCGGGGACCATTCTTTCATAGTAGTAATAATAACAATCGGCAATGAAGGTAGCATAGCATTATTGCAACTTACTGCGTACACAAATCATACTTACCAGTGACCACCACGGCATACTGCGTACCCCTTGTTGGTCTTCAACCGGGATGTTTAACGCTAACAGCCTAACATAGCGTCAGAGAGTGGGCAATCCTCAAAATACACGAAGCGAAAAAATACGCCTTCCCTCTCCAGTTGGTGAGGAGTAAAGTGGGGAAGAATACTTGATGAAGCCCAAGGGGCAAAACAGCACGAGATGAAAGGCGGATGCTTGGGCTGCCTGCGCCTCTCCCAGGTCAAGCCGCCGAATTAGCCCTCGCCGTCTCTCTGTTTTACTGGGGCGTTACTTTATCTAGCTCGGCTGCAACTGATAACCATAATTTTTAGTCGTATGGATCCGGCTGGGATGGGGCGGCCTCCAGGTTCTAGTAAGTAGTCGCCCATGGAAATAGGGTCGGTATATAACCCAGCTATCCTCCACAATCTGGTCTTTTTTTCTCGCTCTTTTCTCTCTCCTCTTTTTGGCGTGTGAGAATTGTCTGATTCAACCTCCAAATCGGCTATTCAACTCCTGTGGTTGCTTGAAAAACACACATCTGGTGTGCTCTCGTGGTTTCGCCCGCCCAACATGGGTATCTGGAATCGCAAAGAGGATGTCTCTTCCACAGAGAGCCAAACGAAAAATGAATTCGCCGAGCAGTATCAGGTTACTTCGGAGCCTCAGGGCGTCGTCGGTGAGGTCGAGGAGGACAATGACCTTCACCGTGGCCTGAAAGCTCGTCATATTACTATGATTGGTACGAATGCCTCTCCTCCTTGCTGCTTCGTGGCTATACGATACTTTGAAGAAAGACAACAAAGACTAACTTTCCCCGTAGCAATTGGCGGTGCTATTGGAACTGGTCTGATTATCGGCACAGGATCTGCTCTTGCAAAGTAAGTAGCCCTCTTTTCTTAGGGTTCTTCAGACTTTTTGCTAATTTTTTCTGCGTAGGGCTGGCGTAAGTGATAGAAGTCCATGTTTGGATACGGAACCAGAATTTTCAGGTGCCAAAAACTAACTTTTGCAGCCTGCGGCTATATTGATCTCCTACTCGGTTGTCGGTTTCGTCGTCTACCTGGTTATGTGTGCTCTTGGCGAGATGGCAGCATGGCTTCCTCTTCCCTCTGGTTTTACTGGTTACGCTGTTCGATTTTGCGATCCTGCTCTTGGGTTTACGCTCGGTTGGTCGTGAGTACATCTATCTTCTTGGGTTAACATTATTTGTGCCGTGAGTAGTCCGGTTGGTTAACATGGCGCTCGTAACAGGTACTATTTCAAATACATTATCGTCACTCCGAACCAATTGACTGCAGCCGCGCTAGTGTTATCATTCTGGGTTGATCGAGAAAGGGTGAACCCAGGCGTTTGGATAACAGTATTCCTGGTGGTAATTGTGTGCATCAATTACTTTGGCATCAAATTCTTCGGCGAATTCGAGTTTTGGCTCTCCTCTTTCAAGGTCATTGTTATCATTGGCCTGATTCTGCTTTCTCTCATCCTTGCTTTGGGAGGTGGGCCAGATCATGACAGAAAGGGATTCCGGTACTGGAAGAATCCGGGTGCTTTCAATACTTATATCAAAGAGGGTGACGCTGGCCGTTTCCTCGCATTCTGGTCAACAATGGTTACAGCAACTTTCGCATACCTTGGAACCGAGTTGGTTGGTGTGACCGTGGGCGAGGCTCAGAACCCTCGCAAGACTATCCCCCGCGCTATCAGACTCACCTTTTACCGAATCCTCTTCTTCTACATCCTCAGTGTCTTCCTTCTCGGAATGATCCTTCCGTTCAACTCCGATAAACTCGCTTTTGCAGCGGACCAAAAAACATCCGCTGCTGCGTCTCCTTTTGTCGCGGCCATTGAAGTTGCTGGCATCAAAGTGCTCCCTGGCATTCTCAACGGCTGTATCCTAGTGTTCGTCTTCTCCGCGGCCAACTCGGACTTGTACATTGCCACAAGAACCATCTATGGTCTTGCTCGTGAGGGCAAGGCTCCAAAGATTCTCGCTCGGACGGATCGGAGGGGTGTCCCCATTTATGCGCTTGGATTGTCTGCGTTGTTCGCTCTCCTGGCATACATGAATGTCTCCGACGACTCCGAGGTTGTGTTCGGCTACTTCGTGAACCTCGTTACGATTTTTGGACTGCTGACTTGGATTTCCATCTTGGTGACACATATCTATTTCGTACGAGCACGCAAAGCGCAAGGGGTTCCCGAGACGTCGCTTGCTTTTACAGCCCCCCTAGGCGTCTATGGCTCCTATGGTGCCCTCGCGTTCTGTATCCTCATCTCGTTCACCAAGAACTACGACGTCTTCGTTCACGACTATGATGACTACGGCAAGTTTGATTACAAGAACTTCATCACCGCCTACCTGGGCATTCCCCTCTATGTCATTCTCATCTTCGGCTACAAACTCGTCACCAAATGCAAGGGCGTGAAACCCCACGAAGCTGATTTGTGGACGGGCAAGGACAAGATCGATCGGGAGGAGGCGGAGTTTCTGGCGCGGAAGGCGGCAGAGTCCAAAAACTACGAAAAGGCCGGGTTTTTCTATCGGACCTTCGTCGCCTGGTTGTTCTGATTTCCGCATTTTGGCCTTTTCTTTTTTGTATTTGAATTGCTAGCCATTTATTTACGATATTGACTTTGTATAAACATTGATAACGTATAATTACGTCCCATCTAATGGTATATACGAACTTTACTGAAGTTCATGGGTCTTGACTATCAAAGGGATACCTCACCGTGGATTCGGCTTGCGAGTTTGGCTATTCCCCTTTTACTTACCATCCATCTCTCCGCCCCGCTCGATTTGCGGAAAACGGCTTTATTCCCGGAGTCACGGGGGCGAACGAGAAGTACAGAAACGCATGATGACGAAATCAAATTGCCATCTTGCATGACCTGTCAGCCCATGTCGACTATCACAATCAGTTCTCGCGGGGTCTCCATATTAGCTCCTGCGCCAGCTCTTCGATGTCCGCTTCTGAAGTCCTTGATCAGTAGATTCTCACAGATTAAGACAACAGTGAGAAGGCCTATCGGGGACATCGGAACGGGTAGCTGTCCATCTAAAATCCGGTTTCCGCATGGCATTGAGGCCTGCGGGGTGGGGGTGGGAAAGGGAATTAGCCATTGAATAAGGAATATGGAGACACGTCGCGGGTTTTGCTAAGACTGTTGTGACTGGCAGAGCCTTCTTTGCATATCCTACATACATGCACTTTTGAGGGCGCGAAAGAATTCAAGGAGAAAGATCTAGAGAGATCCCGTATCACGTGACTATGGTCTCATTCCGCGGTTTTCGCAACGGCGGGTTACATAATCATCGGCCCGAAGCGCTCCAACGGTCCGGTCCGATATAAATCTGCCCCTTCCGAGCCGTATACTTGAATGTTCAAGCAGTTCATACCGTCCGTTGCCCTGATGCAAAATGAACCGGAGGGGTGTTTTCGTTCCTTCAAACTTGTCCCCAATTCTTAGTTCCTGTTCTTTATGCGGGTCTGCGCTAGTCTGAAAAAATTATTGGGGAAGCTCGGGCTGCGGGCGCTAACAGCGTGCTTGCAGCTGGACGAAATGTGAAGGGTCATTTTTCTTTGATTTTGGGCTACCCCTCCTCTCCTTTATAAATAACACAGCTTCGTCCGGTGTTGCCTCAGGCGGCTTTAAGTCCTTCAACGCGCTCTCTTGTTTTTGGATACTGTTTTTCTTGCAGTTACGAGAGTCAATTCGTTATTCTAATGTGTTTGTTGCAACCACTCTTCCTTTGTGGTTGACTTTTTCATGAAGCAAGCTTGTTATACAGCCTTATTTTTAATATCATCCTGCCTCCCTTGAATCCCATCCTGTAGTAGCGTTGTAATAGTTGCACCGCATTTTGTGGGATTAGCAACACCAGCGAGAGCTACAGTCCAACACCCACATGGCTACCCCGCGAACCCCCAAGAGCGGCAATGAATTCAATTTTTACATTAACAAACTCAATGCGGCCTTTAATTTAGACCTTCCCAACCCAGCTGTATCAACCCCGACCCAGCGGCCCAAGGAACCGACTCTTGCAGAGAGATGCGTTAGACTTGTACATTTCCTATATTACAAGGATGTCAATGTACAGCGCATCATCGATTCGTTCTCCGAATGGGCAAAAGCGTACTTGTCCGATTGGGTTCCCAAACCCAATCAAGAGCCAGGGACCCTACACTCGCCACATTCTTTCATTCATAGCAACACTCTTTCGGCAGGGAGGCACATCACCTCGGAGCAGCGGGCCAGCCTGCTAGATTATTTGTGGGCTCTGCTTCGTGATGAGGAGTATATTGTGACCAAAGGGGCGTCTAGAATACCCAGAGATCTTAGGGCTACTTCCGCTACCTCCGCTAGCTTTGGGTCGACAACAGGATCGGGGTTTAGATCACCAGCAGCTGCTACCAGCCGGTCAATGACGGGGTCTGAAATTAGGTCAAGCCCGGGTCCGCAAATACCAAACAAGATGACGTCTCCACCTAAAAGAAAGAGTGGCGTCGAAGGATCTGAGGTATTTGTGACAACCCCCAATTCCCCTTCCATTCCGTTTAATCGTAAAGTGTCGGTGTCCGACGATGAATTCGAGAACGATCTGGATAAACTCGACATTAACCTTGACATAACTTCTTTGGACTTGGCTGATTCGTCGGATGATGACCAGAAACAAGGGAAAACTCCTATAAAATCACCGAAGAAACAACGGAAGATTGAGGAATTCATGACGAGTTCCAAAAATGTCCAAATCACCCATGACCCATTTTATTGTGAAGAAAAACCTCCTTCCGACAGTCAGAGCTCAACGAAGAATGCGAATTTAAGTTTTTCAACAGTTGCAACAAAGGAGACGTTGTCATTTGGAGCTAGTACTGTACCTACATCGTTTGCTACCAGTTTCGGAAACGATCATCTTGAAGGGATGTCGCAATGTTCCTCAACAGTCGAAGTGTTGCAACGGGAAGACTTTAACACCTTATTGGGCGATGCAGATTTAGAAGTACCGCCGCCGGAGCTGAGCTTGCAAGAGCGAAAAATCCGCGATATTATCGACGATCTTGAGGAGAATGGCCCCTTCTCCAAAAGAAACAAAGTTGAAAGCGCAATCCCGTTAAAGTTCAGATACGAAGCGCAAAGGGTTCGCAGGTCGGACTCTGTTAACGATCTCCTCTGCGAACTGGAACAGAGGCAGTCCGAGTTACAGTACGATGACTTCTGGAAGCATCTTCACCAGGGCCGCTCGTCTACCTTGGAGAAAACTAAAATGAAGGTTTGGCAAATGGCAGATGACCAGTACGTGGATCAAAGTGGAACTGGTGATGTTGTTACATTGAGCGGCGAGCTTTCCTGGTGCAAGCAAGGTGAAAAGGGCTATTTCAACCTTGCCCTAAACCCGTTCAAATTTGAGAGGGGATACCGGTTCTGCCGACGGTTTGGTTCCGATCGTTTTCTTGAAATAACGTTCCCTACATTGGTAAAACCTCCGTCACGGTATACCCAGAGTAAAGGGCAAAAGGATATTTTATTGGATGCTATCTCTCGATGGTTAGCAACTAGCGAACACCACCTCCTCGGCAGAATTTGGCGTGGGTTTTATCTTGATGACACGAAAGCCAAGTCCAAAAGTTCATCGAAGAAAGGCCACCAAGAAAAGGGGGCAGATATGCCGTCGAATACTTCGCCGGAGAGTTCTGGTATGCAAAGCAAGGTGTATTTGTTTGCAACTGACGGGTTTGATTTCGCTCCAGCAGGTCCATCCCCTGGGCTTCCGCCTTTAAGCCAAACCTCCAGAGAACGCACGAAGATGAGCGTTGATCAATTGATCAATTGGCACATGCCTCTAGATCGCAACAGCCATCAGAGCGATTGCAAGCTATTTCAGCGGCTTGCTCTTGGTCTATCTCGTACGTTGAGTACTGTGGTATTACACCGGGAGGAAATAATCTTTCTAGAGGATCCTAAACCCTCAAATCCCTCAGAAAAGCCAAAACCTGTAATGAACGACGGCTGCGCGCTGATGTCAAGGTCACTCGGAATGGAAATTGCTCGTTTATTGGAACTACGCAGTCTTCCAGCGTGTTTCCAAGCTAGAATTGCCGGGGCGAAGGGGATATGGATGGTGGATCGCAACGATGCAAGGTTTAAAGGGGGGGACCGAGGCTTCGGCCTTCAAATTACTGGGTCACAGCTTAAGACAAAGCCTGCCCCTCCCTATGAAAACGGAGAGCTGGACGATACCCAACTGACATTCGAAGTGGTTCAGTGGTCACGGCCACTAAGTCCTTGTCCCCTTAGTATCCAAGTACTCAAAGTTCTTCAGCACGGCGGCGTCACCAATGATCACATAAGAAATTTGATTCAACAAGAGATGTCTTTGTTTTACAATGAGTTTTTGGATATGCTGAAGCTTTTCAACGGTGTCGCATGCCGCAAATGGCTGCAAAAAATGAAACGCGTCACCGATGACACCCCCAAAAGACAAACAAAACGTCTTGATACTGTTTTCCCATCGCAGTACACAGAGCAGGCAATTCTTCTTTTGGATAGTGGCTTCTTACCATTGAAGCTCCCATATCTGACCGAACTTTTCAAGGTGATGCTCAAGGACTATATGGCAAGTCTCGAGAAATTGAAAGTCACAGTCTCGCAGTCGACGTACGCCTATTGCATTGCTGATCCATATGGAGTACTACTCCCAGATGAAGTGCACTTCGGGTTTTCTCATGAATGGGAGCATGGGCCAGTCGGTACTGAGTTGCACGATATCGATGTTCTAGTTGCTCGCCTACCTGCCCATCTTCCCACTGACATCCAAAAAAGAAGGGCAGGTTATAAAAATGAACTCCGCCATTTTAAGGATGTGATTGTCTTTCCCGCAACCGGAGACATGCCTTTGGCTTCTCTGCTTTCGGGAGGTGATTATGACGGAGATCGATGCTGGGTCTGCTGGGATCCGATTATTGTGGATCAATTTACGAATTCCCCGCTGGATTCGAGAAGGGAGCAAACATGGGAAGAGCTTGGCCTTGTCCCTTGTTTTACACCTATGGAAAAGATAATTTCGACGGACGAGTTCTTAATCAACACGTTCAGGTTCAATGCAAAACCTTCGAAACTCGGATCTTGCACAAATGAACACGAAACGTTTTGCTATCATGAAAATAACATTTCTTCTGAACGGGCAGTTAAGCTGGCCTGGCTGCTTAGCCAGCTAGTGGACAGCAAAAAAGCAGGAGTTGAACTCACTGAAGAAACTTGGATTGCATTACGAAAAGAATGTATGCCCAAGAAGCTATCGCCGCCTGCTTACAAAGATCCACAGTCCAAAGTCTGGGACAGTTCAAACATCATTGACCATCTGCTTTTTGATGTTATTAGGGTTGAGAGCCATAGAATGCTTCAAAGGTTCAAAAAGTTCTGTGATGAAATTCCTGGTTATGCGGTTGATTCCGACTTAGGTGCTATCTGGTGCAAAACAGAGGACAGAGCACTAGACGAAAAGCAAAATAATAAATCCGAGCTTTATAATGCTTTGCAGGATCTCAAAGCTAAGTTCTGGAAAGCTAAGAACGAATGGTCGGAAAACCTAAGGAGAGATACCCCATATTCCAGGAAAATATCTATGGCGGCCCAAAAGTTCCAGGAAATCCAGCCGCCGTGCTTTGAACATGAATTGAGTGTCACATGGAGAAATAGCGAGTACGAGTGGGAAAGGCTGCGCGCATCATGCGCGCACAAGATATGTAGATCAGACTTTGTGTGGTATGCAGCAGGCCCAGTCCTTTGTGAAATAAAAGCAAAGGCCCAGGGGGAATATCGAGTGGTTGTGATGGATAATTATCGAACATTCCGAGTGGACCGCAGCATGGCAAAGAGGGTGGTTGAGCAGGCCATGAGACGTAACGCAGGGGAAGAAAGCGACACTGAGGATGGAGACGGTCTTTTCGACATGGATGAATCGATTTTCCAAGGATTGGACGGAATTGCTGGCGACGGCTCGTCTGACGATGACTGGATATCGCTCCCTTAGCGACGGCTTATCGGTCTAGGATTCTGAGCAGGTCCACTTCCGATATTTGTTGTCTCGGCTCTACGATGTTACCGATACTGGTCCATGTTCCATGGACTCACGATCCCTTACTTTCATTCAATCTTCACCGATATTTTCGACCCATACCCGCATGCGGTCCGGAAAGAAGTTGTGCTGGAATCTCTGATCTCAAGTTTAAGGTGCTATGGGCTTACACAGGCCACAGTTCCATGGTTTGTATTGTATTCACACTGAAAATCAAAATAAAGGGGCATTCTCTACAACACGAGATAGGGCCCCCCAAAATGAGGGTTATTTGTGCTATGGGTGCGAGCGTTTTTTGACTTCCCTCTCTCCTTATAGCCCCGCGCTTTTTGTTCTATCTTTCTTTTCTGGCCCCCTTTTGTCTCTACGCACGAATTCTTTATTGTTTCGGGAACCGAGAGATTGAACGTTTTAATGAGTGATGTATTCCGGGCTGGCGTATCAACAACACTGTGCCGTTGATATGCTTCCTTTTTTTTTCTCGGCTTATTCAAGTGTTGACGACCACTTTCGGATATTATGTCTTACGTCTTTCGGCTTATCTGTACGTCAGGTCCGGTTCTTGGTTTTCAATTGTACTGCCCTTTCGGTTCTCTTTTCCCGATAATAATAGCGTTAGCGCTAGATACCCCAATTGAGTATCCCAATTCCGGGTTTTTTTGAAATGAGTTGGCTTGGAAATCCGAGCAGGAAACACCAAATTTAGAGCATTTCTATCAAACCTCGCCAGTTCCTCGGTTGGTATTTTCCGTCCGCGCACCTGTTGGACTCGGGGAGGATTTGGATTTTGCTATCAGAGACGGGAGAGCTGCCAGGCAAGAATAATGAAACAAGTTAGGGTAAACTGATCCACGTGACCGGTTAAGGCTGAGCTAGGCTAGGTATCGAGCGAGAGACGTTTTGTCGCGAATATGGACTTTATAAATTTATCCGAGAATCTGACGAATATCGTTATGTGCTTCAAGTTATTCTGTTCTCAGGTAAATATAAAATACTTCACACACCAACATCGCTGCCCACAAAGCTCCCCCACACCTATTACAGTTACGTGGTAGTACTAAAAAAGACCGCATGGGAGAACAACAACTGCCATGGCCCGCGTCTCTACGTGAAGTGTCTCTACCCCTGTCTTCAGCACAGGTCACGACCAGGCCTCACCAGCAACTTGTTGAGTGAACTTCACTACATCTTCTGGGTGTGACAAAAATGGCGAATGACTGCTATCAAGAGTCTTAACCTTTTGAATACCAGCATCTTTTACCATGCGCTTTTGTTTCGACAGTCTTAACGACTCGGTCGTTTGAAAGCTGCAAGTACCTGAAGGGATATGGCGGTATGCATCATATGACAGGGGTGATAAAAGGGCGCTGAAGAACGTCTGGTTAGAAACAGATGACCCTGCTGAGGGACAAGGGGGTATAGGTTAAGGGCGTGATTGGAATCAGTGAAAAATCGTTTTCACATACACATTAGATTGGTTCATTAACAATTTCGCATAGTATCTTCCCAAGTCCGGGTCAATGTCATGGTAACATGCCTCAACTGGATTCGCAATATGGGCAGTCCCGTCCTGTTGGACAGGGATGACTCGCGATTAGAAATCTAGCCATAATATCGAAACACTGAGGTTCATATTCTATCATTAGTTGCCTCGTTGGACACCGCCACAAATATACCCTCCTCCCCTGGATCAACTTCCTGAAAACATTCCATCGTTGATTGGCCTATACGTGCCAGAACTGCAGCTACATAGATCACGGCAACGACCCCACCGTCTTGGCCTTGAGCGTTGCGTTCTTTCTTGCTGACCCTAGAAGTGCTTCTGTTGAGGGCATGCCACCATAGGAATGAGGTACCATTAGAACTTCGCGTCCTAACTCTGCAAGAGCTTTAACCACCGTTCTAACTGCTTCGGTGTCGGCTGAGAAGTCCGGAAGACCCGGGGAGGCACCTGAACTAGGTAAGCTAACCGTGATTGTAGGATAAGAAGCGGCATGGAGGATGGAAAGTATGGGATCGTAAATGGCTGGCGTATGATTGGCGCCGTGAACGAGGACAACCGTAGGCTTAGGGCTAGAGATCATTGCGAAGGAGTGCAGTGGTAAATATAAAAAGACCGAGTATGGGCGGATTGCTCTTCAACCCAATCATCAATGGGTGATGTTTCTTTTACGGGGTTGTATTTAACAACTTTCCGCAAGTTCCATAATATACCCAACATGGCTCTCATGCGGTTATACCCGACCGTTTTTCGGACGATACGTACTATTTTGACATGCTAAGATTACTAATTGTTAATTATCAATGTTTTATAAATCAAGTATGTAGCTTGCAAAATCGAGGGGTGGGAAATGAAAACGATGTAGGGGTGCTCCTTTAGAAAAAAAAAAAAAAAAGGATGCCGATCAACTTCTACTATCCGATAGCTTAAACCGACCGTTGAGGCGCTGTTTTGGAAGTCATTCCGTAATTCGTATAGTGAACCCAACCCTACAATAGATAGAAAATTGAGTTTACTTACTAGGTATTATTAGTTCACTTCTAAATAGATATAAGATATCCTTTTCGACAATGTTAAGGTATCATAAGGAACTTGGAAGTTCTATGGATTTCTCAACGAGCGTGGGGTCTTTGAGTTTTGTATCTAGATTATGTTAGTCGGATTTCCCCTCCCATCAGGCGGTCTAGTCTGTCTTTCGCCATTTGAATCCCACCCTGTTTCGACTTCACACCTTTCCAACCGACTGTATAGAAATTACATCCTGCAGCCCAGAGTAACATCGAGGCGACCTCTACTGCTCATACGTGTTTTCAGCCATTGGCTTGTATCTGCTGCCTCCTCGTTTCCGCTTCTTGTCCGCTTGGCCCGTTATCCGTATGACATCATCCAGCCCAAACATCATCTGATCATTTCTTGGGCTACGAACGCAAGTGAGCTCCCAATCGGAAATTTTCAACAATGTTTGTCCTATCTCCTGAAGACGCTTCAAAGTCGAGACACTCTGTCAAGAGGTGAAAAGGTCGAACCCTTGCGGACTGACAGAGAATATCACCATAGACACTGGATGCAGACAACGCTACTCCATTCCTACCCAACGACAGGCGGATTGATCAGAAGGCCCATCCAGCGAGGATTTCCGTATTGTATTCAGGACAATGTCTCCTTTAAGATGGCCCGGATCCACGCCGCAAAAGGTGCTATCCAAAGCAAACGGTAGAAGCCCTCCCACCCTTGCCTAGTCGTTCGCTATGAGACAAGTATCAAAGCTCATACGTTTTGGCCTAGCGGCCCTTTCACACTTCCAACATGGACATTCAAGACCTCTAGCTACCGATCAGCTCCCTGGCGAGGCGGCCCTTGGTAACGAGATAGGCATCTCCAATTTACCGGGCAGCTATGCGCGTCTAGCTAAGCTTTCTGACGGCTCGGTTCTGGCCGGATTTACCACCGCGGAAGGCCCGACGAAAATCATAAAAGTATCGAAGAGCACCGATGGCGGTCGACAATTTTTCCCCTTCGGAGAAATAACAAGAGGAGAGGGCGATATTGGCAACATATTTCTTCTAGAAATTGCGCCTTCGGTAATCCTTGGAGCGTTTCGAAACCATTCACCGGGCCCCGGTGGGATGCACTTCCGGATCACCGTCTGCAAGTCAACCGATGGTGGGAAGAGCTGGGGATTCGCATCTCAGGCATTTGAATTGGGCGGACATCTTGGAATTTGGGAACCGTTCATGCGACTTTCAGACCGAAACCCGAATGAGGTTCAGTTGACATACTCGCACGAGTTTGCGCCCAATGATCAGCGTACGATGCTCGTTAGATCTACCGATGGTGGTATATCTTGGTCAAGGCCCGAAGCCGTCTGTTTTGGAAACGCCGTCCGCGATGGAATGAATGGGATCGCGAAGACGAAGGACGGTAACC
Organism: Helicocarpus griseus UAMH5409; assembly: GCA_002573585.1. Taxonomy (NCBI): domain Eukaryota; kingdom Fungi; phylum Ascomycota; class Eurotiomycetes; order Onygenales; family Ajellomycetaceae; genus Helicocarpus; species Helicocarpus griseus. The sequence continues at coordinate 208,513 of PDNB01000018.1, read as the reverse complement.
GAGACGTGCTGGTCATGGTCTTTGAAACGACCGACAACGCACCGTTCTTTAACGTCAAAGCCGCACTATCTTACGACGACGGAGCAACTTGGGGTTATCGCCAGAACGTGCAAGTGGCCCCCAGGGACCACAACGCGGGAGCCCCGCAAATTGCTTCTTTTGCGGATGGCTGCTTAGCCGTTGTGTATATGGCAGATGAGGGGTTAGGGGGTAGCAACTGGCCGCATAAAGCTTCTATCAAGGTTACCTTTGCAGCGCCCCCGAGAGACGGGAAAATGTCTTGGAGCACCCCCCAGCTCGCTAAAGAAAGTGGCTTCTGGCCGGGCATTTTGGACGTTCAGGATAACGTTGCCATGATCACATATGACTCAGGCGGGCCGCGGGCAAAGCCCATTCAGTGGAGTCCGAAATGAGTATCGCACCTGGGCACCCAGTTCCATTTCTCTCTTTTGGACAGGAACGAGAAAACATTATCTTGGAAACATAGCATCTGTTAAGGTTTTGGTTTTCAACCGTGTCTAAGCAGCATTTTTAGGCGATTTCTCAAAATCCAGTGTTTATCAGCAAGAGCATGAAGGATTTTTATGCAAAATTATAAGAGTCTGCTTTTAAGTCCACTTGAGAGCCGTCTTGTGTACGTTGCGAAAGCAAATCTTGGAAGAACTATGACGAACACGTGATAGTTTGGCAGTGTCGACTTGCAATTGAAATCCAGTTACAATCAATATTTTACAGGACCGACATACAATATTCACCTTTTGATCTGTCATGTATTATGTTGATGTCTTGATCACTAGTCATAGTACACAGATGATAGTGGTAAGTCAAGCTGTAAGGCATCATTGGAACCCAATGCAAATGTTGAAACTGGCTTGTACATGGACATAAATTTGCAGTCTGTGTTCCTACAACAGATATTGAAAAATGTTCTCAAAATAAATCGACCAAATACCTTACTGAAATACAGGATAACGCATGATGTATATCAGACATGTTTTAAGGTATATTGGATCGTATTCAAAAAATCTCAGTGAACTAATATATGGCTTTATGCATCCAAGCTGCCATATCAATCCCGCGCTATCAGGTGCAAGGCTGCCTCAATGGACGTAACCTCGACACACAGCGGAGGTTCTACTCCAAATGCACCTTTCGTATACGTCGATCAAGACCTCGAAGACGTCGAATACTCTCGTTTGTCACCCTTCTTTATAGTCCCAGTACCATCCTTATAGATGTGGTGAGTTCGAGGGTTGCCATCTTCCGGGGTGATTCGGGCGCTGAGAACGAACGCCTTATCGTTGGGATTGAAGCTGGATTGGTGAACAGGGCTAGTGCCATCATTGCGATGCCTATACAACGGATTATTAGTGAGTAGGAGTATCGTAGTGAGAAACGATTGTGCTTCAGAATTACAAGATTTCGATAGATTTGATTGGGCCGACTTTCTGAAAGAAAAAAGATTAGTATGAGATTTTCCTGTGGCTTTCGAAAACATACCTTTACGGCGCCATTTTCTGTATATCTTTCTGCAGCAGTTTTGAAATCCGGAGGTAGAAGATCTTTACTGTATCCCATCCATTTCGCGAGATTTTGACGGGCGGTAGATAAAGGCCCTAGCCATGGTAATCTCGTTGGCACGCTAAATTTTGAAATGGGTATGTCTGGAGGGGGTAAGGGGTAACTTTATGAACATGACAGAGATATGCTTTTCAGCATATTCCTCTATCCACGGAGGTTTCGTCAGAGCATTTATACCTTCGAGGTGTTGAGAGAGTCATTGTTTTTGTTTCATCTCTCTTGTCAGATGTATCAGCTGCCGTCCTTGATTACACGCTTGCCAGTAAACCGGAGTGTGATGCCCACTAAATGAGTCCGCCCTGCATCAAAGTGTTTACCATAGGTCAGAACAATTGGAGATCAGAGAAAATCTCAAAGACAAGGAATGCAGGCGCTGGTTCTAATAATACAACTACGGCGTTCAAAGCAAGTCAATGACATTTCTCCCAACAGTTTTTGATTGAGAAACCACGTCGTTGGCCAGTGAATGTCTGGTCTTGTCAGGTTCGGCGGCTAAATCTCAGAAGCATCACACAGAGTGTTTCATGTAGAGGTAGTAGTTGAACGATAGTATGTTACCACGGTCCGTCAATTGCTTGGGCGCTTCCGCTGCTGGGTGAAGCCGCCAAACCATCCGAAAACCAGTGAGCCTGTCCTCCTATCTGGCTTCGAAGGTCGTAGGCGCTTAGGAGCTGAAGGCTATCTCATTGGGCTTCCACAATCCAGGGCCGGCTCATTATAGGGAACCAGCAAGGGGGGATCAGATGTTGAATCTGCTTAGTAAGCAACATTTAGAACGCGTGAGAGCTCCCACATAAGCCTCCCAGGTTCCAAGGTTGTGCTGACTGCTTTGGATCAAAGATAGATCATGATCATGCTAGTTGATCTCCAGCAATAGGTCGGATTTGTCTCGCATCCAGAACGATTATAGCATGGTGCTATTGCTTGGTGTGCTTGCATTCCAGTGTCAGCGAACGCGTCACTACTGAGACTACTCGTACGATACATGATTCATATTTGGTTTATCCGTTTACTTCACGGCTTTAAGTGCCATAAAATACTCCCTCCATTGAATTTTGACAGATTCAATCTTTCTCTCAAGCGATGTTGAAATCGGTACTGCGGTCTTTGCCTTCGCTCGGGCGAACATGGAAACCGCTCAATTTCCCTAATTCAAACTTTGCCCAGATATCTGCAAGTCTGAAAATTGAAGAGGAGACCATTCCAGGTTATGCTGCTTCGCGGTATTACCCTACTCGAATAGGAGAAATATTCAAAGAACGATATCAAGTTGTAGGGAAACTGGGGTTTGGGGCTAGCTCCACTGCTTGGCTTGCACGGGATATGGAGTAAGACTCCTGTCGTATTCACAGAGATGATTATCTCAGAAATTTCTGCTTACACATTGCCATCAGCCGCCGCCGTTATGTTACATTGAAAATCTATATAAAGTCTGCATCGATGGGACAGCAACTGGATGACGAGCTCACCATATATAACCGTATAGAGCGAGCCTCAAAGAGTCATCCAGGGCGCAATGCTGTTAGATCTTTGCTTGACACCTTTGATATTGATGGGCCTGAAGACAAACATCGGTGTCTTGTGCATCCCCCGTTATGGGAGAGTGTTTTGACATTTCTTCACCGCAACCCTATACAAAGACTGCCTGTACCAGTTCTGGCTTTTGTACTCCAGCGTCTGTTTCTAGCTTTGGATTACCTGCATACAGAATGCGAGGTTATGCATGGTGGTATGTTGTCCTTTATTTTTTCAACTTCGCCGATTTCTGTTCTCACTCAAGGCTCTACCAGATATCAAGGCGGATAACATCATGTTCGGAATTGGAGACGATTCTGTTTTCAACGACTTTGTAGAGGAGGAGCTTGGAAGCCCTTGCCCGCGAAAGGAGATAGACGGGAGAATAATCTACACGTCGCGAGAACTCAAAATGCCGAAGGTATGGGGGGCCCCGGTTCTGTGCGACTTTGGCTCTGCGATGCCCGGTGACATACCCCATTCAGAAGATATCCAACCTGATGTTTATCGCGCACCGGAGGTAATCCTACAAGTCCCATGGGGGTATAACGTGGATATATGGAACGTGGGTTGCATGGTAAGATAAACATATTGATGGTAGTGTAGCGGACGCTCCTTAACAACTGTGTGACAGATCTGGAACATCTTTGAAGGAGGTTCCTTGTTCACTGGTCAGGATCCCGAACTTCAAACTTACAGAAGTCGAGTCCATCTCGCGCAGATAATAAGTCTTCTTGGACCTCCACCGACCAGTCTTCTTGCGCAAGGGAAGCTAAGCCACAAGTTTTTCTCAGACAAAGGCAAGTAATTTTTGTCATTATCATTGGGTTTAGTGGATACTAACTTTGTTCGACTGCACAGGTGATTTCTCTGCAGGAATCCCATTACCAGGCACTGTTTCGTTGGAGGAGAGGGAAACTAGCCTCGAAGGAGAAGACAAAAATGACTTTTTGCGCTTTATGCGGAAGATGGTGCAGTGGGAGCCAAGCAGGCGTAGCTCTGCTAAGGAACTTGTGCAGGACGATTGGATACGTAAACATGTATCATAAGAGAATACAATATGTGAGGGCTCTCCCGCTCTAGCCTGAGCACGCTCTCAATTCAGTGGCGATTGTTCGGAGCACATGTGCTTTGACGCATGAATAATCTTTGAGTACGCGGTCATTGCACATTTCCGTCAACAGGAAATTATTATGAATCGGTCTGAATAGTCCCAAAAAAGATAGCTCTTCACGAAGTCGATAATCTCTGTTGTCTGGCATAGATGGCTTTCCCGTCTGGGAGCACCTATATCTGTTTTCACTGACGAGCCCTGTAAGGAGAGTGAATTGGCAGCTAACAACGTCTTGCAGCAGTAAGAAATTGATGCGTATATATTAGTCAGTGCTAGTGAAGCCATACGGGCTTCAGCAGTGGTCAGGTACAACCGTTCCTTTTACCGAGAGCAAAACTAGTGGACAGAAATGGTTGAGCGTCGCCTCGCAATAACGAATCGGATATCACGTCTTCTGGAAATCATCAGTCCAGACATAAAATCGCCCATTTTCAAGTTATTAAACCGCAAATGCGTGAGAGAAGCAATTGACAGGCTTGTAACGGATAGAGGAAGTGAATCGGACAATACAGTGGACAGTTGGAAAATATGAATTGTCGGAGTCGTTATCTCAACGGACCCTGCCCCAAATTTGCAAATAAGCTAAATGCATGTGCGCATAAATGCCTGATAAATCAGTTTCTATTTGATCAAGATTGCGGCGGTCTAAAATAAGATAGAATATGGAAACTGCTCGAGGATTCAAAAGAATTGGATTGAAATCATATGAGATGTGCTTAATTGCCGTGTCATTTAACTCCGCGGCGCGGTAATTCGAGTTGACGACCAGCTTAACTTCTTCGAACTTTCGTGCGCAAAAATAGCCACAGCCCACCCCGTCAGCAAAGTCCTGCGGGCCAAATTGCAGAGCTCAAACATAATAGCGCTTGTGTGGTCTCAGGCTCCCTTCGAATATTCGTACAGGGGAGAGAAACTGTAATGGGATATTCCGGCTAAATTCTACCCCACCAATGATTTGACACACTCATGCCGGATAACCGATGGCCTAATTCATTAGGGTTGATGGGCAAGCATTATGGAGGGTTCGAAAACAGCATTCCCCCGATATGGATAGTGGTATAAACCAGTATATGGAACTCCAATTGAAAGGTACAAAGGAGAATGGTTTCCATTTTCTTTTGACGTGTTCGCAATCCTGAATACATAGGAGTTGTGGGATGATGGCTCTGCGAGAAGCAAGATCAGGGAGACAGTAATGCGGAATTAAGCGGCCGTAACTCCGGCCAACGGATACCCTCGTCCATTCCGCTTCTGTGAGAGCAATGAACATTGACGTAACGATTGATAATGTATTTGCATTTAACCCGGCCCAGCGTGGGGAAGTTACTAGTATGTTGAAAGGTTCCCAACTTCCCACCGACCCCAAGCGCGACGAGGGCATGGCATATATAGACAGACTCAAAGTACGTCTATAGCCATACGGTGATACACTATAAATATCGTCATGACGCCCTTTCTGCGATTATTCCACCTCATCCTTCGATGGAACACTTGATGGACGTGATGGAACGGGGCGGGTGGAATACTGGAAATACTCGGCGTAGTTTCCGATCTGGCTCGGTCGGGCCTGTCATGGCTTGGCATATCCGCTAGTCCAGAAGCGGAAGGCGGCAGTCGAGGCACGTGCAAATAGAGTTTACTAGCGCCACTAGCGCGGTGTCTGATTGGACGACCCGTTCTTTCACATGCAAAGCCTAACCTTAATCTGACTGCTGATTCGCAGCCGCCGCAGTCACATGTCAGTTGTTTCAAGCCAACCGCCAGCATTCTGCCCCAACTCCCTCGTATCATCATCCTCCCCTTCGAGCTTTTTGCCTGTCTGCTATTTTCTTCCCCTCCTATCGAAAAGCATCATCTCCTGGCCGGCATTTTTTTCAGCTATTGCCTGCGATCTTGCCCTGCCCAGCCCTACCAAAGTTACTTGGAGCGCCGCCGGAGGTATCTCCGCCTGTAAAGGGAGCATACCCTTTGGCCGATTTATCTACGCGAATTCGAGTCAATGACACTACTGTTGGGGGGCATGTCATCAACCTACCCACTTTCTGTCGCGCATCCATTCTTCATGTGAGAGAAACCAACAAATTTTGAATAATTGGTTTGGAATTCAGCGCAAGTTCAACTAGGCCCGGCGTGAGCCCGACACCGGGTCATAGCCTGATTTGAAACCCGCCCCATCACATTTAAGCGGCTTTCACGTGTTAAAATTGCTAGGATCTCTCTGAATTGGCCTGGAGAGGAACCTATCATGGGGACTTATCAGCCTCGCCACGATCGCCTGTCGAATTTGACGTCGCAGACTCAGGAATCGCCTTTACCTGGGCCTCCTGCGTATGCTGATAACGTCGCTCATTCTCCTCCCACAACATCGTCTGCATTGACCACGACTGTCCCAATTCCTGCCAGAATGGCGGCTTCTGGCGCCCCTTCTCAAATGGATACAGACAGTAGTAACGATGAGCGCAGCAAGCGGGCTACCAGCGTACTTTCGATGGATGATATAGAAGCTGCACAGGCCTTGGAAGGCCTTCGATCAGGTCAGTTTGGGTTTTGGTTGCCATCGAAGAAACGAAATTCTGACAATTTTTGGTTTCAATCTTGAATTAGACATTGTTCATTCCCCACCAACATCTCGCACCATGAACCCTTCGTCACCTTCAGCAACATCGAATTCTGGACAACCGCGGCAGCAACAACGGCCAGAACCATTATTATCCCTCCTTACTTCATCTCACCCTCTCCTTTCTTCTGCCATTAACGGATCGGTTTCCGTCTATACCTCATCCAAATCTTACTCGCCAAGGTTTAAATACGGCGCTGAATTTCTGGAGCGAAACATTGGGTCTCCCGTGGTCAAAAAGGTCGGATCCGTTGGCAAGAAGACAGGCGTAGAAGGGGGAATTCGTTGGGCACTTCAAAGGCGACGTGCTGGTGATACCAGTGTCGACCCAGAGAGCCCTGACAAGCGTCGAAAGATCGGCAATACAAATGTTGATATGATGGATGTTGAAAAGGGAATGGCTGAGCTGACGCCGTCCCACACGAGGAGATCCTCCGGTGTCGAATCCCTCCCACCATATGACACACTTTCATCGCCTAATTATGAAGAGCTGGTTGAGTTGGACAAAAAGGCCGGAAATAATCAATCCACATGGCAAAGCCGCCTGGTCATTTCCACCTCTGGCCTTGGGGTAGCCATGAGCGAAGAGTCCCTTCGCAGCCTGACGTATTGTCTCAGCTGGCTCCGATGGGCGAACGGGCGGCTGGGGAATTCAATTGTGGCCTTGAAAAAGGTCTTAGAAGAATATGATGCTTCCAAGAAGGAACAGGCGTCGGACGATCCGGCAACTTCGGAGATGAAGTCACGCAATTCCACCCGCCATTCAGAACAGATACAACAAGTCAAGGGAGATATACTACGTACCCTTAAGCAAGTGGTGGATGTAGTTTCTAAATACGCAGGAGGAGCACTTCCGGAGAATGCTCGACACCTTGTTCGGAGACACCTCACATCCCTTCCCCAACGATTTCGAGTTGCATCGACCATAACAGTCCCTGCGGACGGTTGTGGCTCGGAAACAGATATGTCCACTAGCGCTCAGCGTGTTCTTGTTCTTGCAGAAGAAGGCTTGGACATGATGGCCCAAGTCAGCGGCGTGGTCAATGATACACTTGTCAGCGCGGAGGGATGGTGTGAAAAGTTACGGAAACATAAGCCTTCGACAACCGCGCCCGCACCGAATCAGCCACCAATGGCGGTTGACATCAAGCAACCTGTGGCCACGAATTCGCCGCCGCAGGATATAGAAATGACTGGTGTCACAGAGAAGTCGTAGATGCCTACTTCTTTTGCCGATACATAGTCGCGTCTTCCACCCTACACCTCGAACGATTATCTGCTTCAGGTTCATTTAACACTTTCCGGAAGCCTCCAGTACTCCTCACTACAACCCGTCTGCTTAAGAATCGTTCATACTTCCCTACCTTAAAATAAAATAATACTATTCTAGACTGGCTTCGATCGTGACGTTACAAAAGACGGTATCCCAACACGCATCGGGTGAAATCTCTAGCTCTCATTATTTACTAGAGATGTCTCAGCGATGTCGGCTCATCCCAGAATCCCCCCTTGACCCTTCTCTCCATCCCTTCCCGCTCCCTCCCATTCGTCGCGAAACAAACCATTTTCCACCCCACCCCCAACCCCACAAAGCACCTCTATCGATTCTATAGGATAATTTGGATTGTTTTGGAGTTTGTATTTTGTTGTCTTTTCGGTGACAGAGGAACTCGCCCAATGTTTTCCATTCAATTTTGCGCCATTCATTTTTGCCATGTTTCATTATACCGCCATTTTGTTCCTACGTTATATTCCGGACGCACTTCCTAGGTTTTCCTTAGTCGTATCACCTGCCCACACAGCTTTTTTGAATACACATTTTTATTCCCGAGAGTGTCACTCTTTTGATACCCAGTTCCCTTTCCTTTCGTCCTACGTTTGTGCTTGTAAACTTCTGAAAAATGATTAAGGGTTTCATGTTCAGGGTTTAATCTTCGCACCTACTTTCCTCCTTTCCCCGATTTTAGTTTAGGACTATCATCGAAAATTTCTAGGGATAATTTCTATCATCATGCCTGATCTCTAACGATGACGAAAGGAGTGTGCTATTACTAAAATGCGTAGACAATAAGTCTCATCTCATCGCTCCAACAATAATACACTGAAGAGGAGTTATAGCACTACTCAACAACCTCAACCCTAATCCGCCTCTCATCAACCACAACCTCCAACCAAACCATCTCATTCCCGTCATCATCTTCAGAATCCTCCCAGCACCCAAACGGCAACACAAAATCACCCGGCAACTTCCTCCTCTCCTCCTCCCTGTCCCATCCATTCAACCTCGGATCAGTCACATACCCCAACACCTTCCCCTTTAGTTCCCCCTCCAGATCCCCCCAGTTCCACCACTCAATCCCCGGCGTCTGCCTCAACGGCTCCCCCCTCAATCCAAACTCAAACTCAACCCCAACCTTCAACAGTCCCCTATCAGCCACCACTTCTGCAAAATCAATCTCCTTAACCACATCATAACTCTTTTTCGATATTGCAGGTGGAATCGTAGCGAAACCAAGGGTCTCCTGCCAATCCCGCTCACTGGGCTGCTTGTAGTGGGGGATGAATGCGCCAAAGGAAGGTGTCATACCCGGCTCGGAGAATGTAAGGTGTCTCCGCATGCTCCCGCCCGTCCCCTTGCGCCCTGTGATGGGGATGTCGAGGGGCGTGTGTCGTGTTGAGACTGTTAGGGGTTCATGGGGCCGGGCGGACCAGATTTGCCGTGCTGAGATGGTGACGGGGAGTTTTGGGCTGGTCGCGGAGATGCGGACGGGGGAGGAGCTGGGGTCGATGGCGGAGATGGAGAGTTGGATTATTGATTGGAGCTGGGATCTGGGGTAGAGTCAGCTATGTGTCTGTGACTTTTCCGATTTGCATGGTGTGTTGGAAAGGGTTTTTCACCTATTCTTATCGTTCGCAATTAGTTCGCCAGGTGGTGTGTTTTGAGATGACATATTTGCGCTGTTTTCCGTTGCTAACTATCCTACTGATGTTTGATGAAATGTGAATGGTGAGTCAGTGCAGTTGACTTATGGCTGACCATTAGTAATGGTAGTAGGGAAATATTGATGTTGATTTAGGTGTAGATATAGATATAGATACATTATTTACAGGTAGGCGTATAAACCTGTTTTAAACCCGGTTTCTTTCAAAGGTTGAGTAGCAGCTGAGCTAATCTGAGCGGGATAATGTTTGCTTCGCCTCATTTTCATATGCCGTTTACTATTATTGTTTGCCCATCGTTGTTCTGACCGGTTCGCACCTTTGGCCCCCCCCTTTCTGTACTACGATGCTGATGAGTTCTGGGTTGGGGTTAACTGGCCATAATCCTGCTCGATGTCCCCGTCACCCGTATCTAATTTTATAACAAGACATCTCTCGTTTTCTATCCCGAGTCTCCCTGTAAAAGTCTAAGTTGATGGTGTAGGTGAATCTCATGGCCCAGCCTCAGCTAGGTTTCTATTTCTGCATCGGACAAAAGATGGATGTACAAGCACCCTTATTACGCGTCATAGTTTAAGTAGAATTGCTAGCGATCTGAGAGCACCAGGTCTGGCTCAGGGAACATTCAGAAGTCATGAAAGTTGAGCAATAAGGCAGGTATCTGCCCCAAGTTACCGGGGTAAGGCAGGCATGGAGCGAGATTCCATGCTTATGGGTTCCTCAAAGACTCTATGCGGCTATGTTCCGCGGTGCTAGGAAGCAGGGGATGTCCGTCCGAAATGAGATTCGCCTTGGCCTCATCGAAGCTTTGCGGCTCAACTTATACATGTATAATAGCGTAGCATACAGCCTCATACACAGTACTATGACTTCAATCGGATTCATCGCCCTCTCAGCCTTATGAACTTTCTTGACTGTTGCTATCTATGGAATCAGGAGTCGACAGCCGCTCTCTCATTCTCCACCCCCCTTGACCCCTTCTCCCCAATTCCCCATCTGTGCAGATATCGCAAATGCTAATAGTAGAAGATGGCACTGGCAATCCCCTATATAAACCCCCTCATTGCTAGCTTTGTGAAAACCATCATCATCATCAGTATCAATCAGTAGATCTCCAAATACAGTGTATCATCAACCCAATAACCCATAACGTATCAACGCCATCGCCGTTTATCCAAAAATGCATCTTCCAATTCAACTTATTTCCGCCCTGCTTGCTCTTGGTGCTACTGTCCATGCAAAGCCCATTCGCACCGCTTCGAACCTCGACTCATACACCTTGTCAAAGCGTGTCGACGATTACGCTCGGGATATCATCGATTGCAACGAGCAACAGACAGTGGTCGTCAAGAGAGGTCTGGTCGAAGTGAGCGGTCTTGCCGTTGTGGCCTACGGCGAGTTAACCGCCGGAGACGAGAGCCGCTGGAAGAAGAATAAGGGATATACACATTACTTCAAAGAAAGCGACTATGAAAAGGCAAAGGCAGCTTATAATGCGCTGTTGCAACCCGATTTCGCGTATGTCATCCAGTGCTTAGACGACATTCCCGACTGCAAGAATAGCCTTGCGTTTACAGACCCGACGCCGGAGAGTTATGAAGGTGCAGGGCATGAAAGGGGGGTGCGCAAGGTCAAGCTGTGCCCCGGATTTTTCGAAGAAAAGAGAACTCAAAGAACGTTGCCGTCTGCGACTGATAAAGAGGGCGTGGAAGAGTTTTGCAGGAACCAGGAGTCTAAAAAAGTCATGGACTTTGAGGTTGCTGGTAAGTGATCCAAATCTTTAAAGTACGGAAATCAAATGGAAGAAAGAGCCAAAATGATGTCAATACAGCTGACTTTCTGCGCCATAGGCCATACGCTCCTCCATGAGCTAACGCATCTTGACTCCTTCGGTCTGAAGGCAGGGTATCCAGAAGAGGAATACAAGAATAGCGAAATGGAGTACAAGTATCATGGCACCGTCGATTGGAAACCGAGTAGCAACCCTGGCAATGCTTGAGCTCTGAGAACTTCGCAAAAGAAGAATAGACCTGAGACGTGGCAGAATGCCGAATCACTCGCTGCGGCGGGAACGGAGATGACTGCCATGTCGCGCTGTGAAGGCCTTACAGACATCCCGGCTTAGATTTCTGTCTCCGGAACTCAGAGAAAGGCTCAAGAGAAGATCTGTTGGAAAACCCTATATGTGCTACATATGGAGTCTAAAGTCCCGCGATTCAAAAAGGCGGGAAGAGGTGGTGTTCTTGGCAGTGCCGGAATGCAGATGAACTTCAGAGAATTTGGATCTCATATGCGTCAGCTTTTTCGACATGAGTAGTTCATTGCAGAGCAGTGACAAAGCTCAAGGCATACGCGAATCGAAAGGATATGGATCCCTCAGTCACAATCTAACTGAGCTTGCCCAGTTTGGGTATCGAGCATTATTGTCAATCTTAATAACCCGTCGGTGCCACTTAGAGAATATCGTATCTCTTATGCGATTACCGGTGAAACAGAGAATAAAGTATGAGATGGGGTCATGTTAGATTTGTGAAGAACGATAAGCAGAACATAGTGGAAGAAGAGAAGTGCAGATCCATATCATATTAGGAAAGAGCAAAGCTCTGGCAGCTGTGACACTGCCAGATATTTAAATATCTAATAATTCAATAGCTGCACACATGGGGGCGTGTCTAAAGCCAGTATAACTCACCAGCCATATATAGGTATAAAGGCCTATAACTTAGCGAAAATGAGTTGATTCCCTCAAGGCTTCGGAAGGGGAAGTCAAGCGAAAAAAATTATAATCGAAGTAATGAACCTACCGGATTGCAGTGTGTGATCGGTGGCCTGTGGTGATAGTTTTATTGCACGTTTTTCTTCAGCAGTAATATCAATATCCGAACCGGGTCGATGTTTGCTGTGGCGTACACGCCAGCGAAATTCTGGCGTGCAAATTGGATCATAAATGTGTTAAGGGTAAAAAAGAAGACGAAAATGTAAATGAGGTTGGATAATGAAAACAATATATAGTGGATTAAAATATCAGACAGAAATAGTGTTGAAAGACATTCCAGGGTCATCCCTTGAATTGCCACCCAGTGACAAGCTCGAGTATTGCAGATTAACTTAATTTTCGACAGACGGCATTGGTTGTCTTCGAAACACCCTTTGCAGGCTCTCCATTGGCAATTCATCGATTGCCTCAGATAGTAGAGCAAGATGACGTGGTGCCCAAAAGGCATAAACGCTCCGAACAAACTTGTACGCAGTCCATCTGTCTCTACCGTCAAATTCCGTAAAGTCACAGCTTCTAATGGTACGACGATAGTAGTTCGTGCTTGCGCTGTCAATCACGGGGTAATGTGCGTAAATACGCACTGAACGGTGGTCGAATGAGATAGAAAACCCAAGAACCCTCCGGACCAAATGCTTTTCGAGTTTCGCAATCCTGAAGAGATCAACCACTTCGCGTAATGTTAAGGTCATACTATGAGCGTTCTCTCGGTCCGCCGCATCAAGATCTCCCAACCCCATTTGACCTGTTAGAAAGGAAGCACAGCGCCGGATATCTCCCGGTCCCAATAGGATCATCCAAGAGATATGACTGGCTAACCCCGTTGATGAATGGACCCAATTTCGCACGCTGTTCTTTGGCAAAGCTAGAAGGGGAAATCCAATAGCAAAATGAGGCAGTGGTCCAGGAATGCTCAAGGGGGTGCAGTTATCCCATTTAACCTTGCGATTTCCTGCGAGGGGAACGGGAGTGCCACACGGCCTCGGGGATTAGATTAGAGAGATGATCCATGATCTTTTTTTCATCCTCCAGTTGCAGATTTTTGCAGCAAGATACAAACACCGCATCATCGGCATCCTTTGTTTTTCTGGGAATTTTGGCTGCTGTGCAAGAAGGAATTCAATGTCCCGCTGGGAGCTGGCACTGATGCCATGCTCATTGTCATACAGAAAACTGCCTTTGGAAGCTAGAAAGTCATCGTAGTCCTTAGTTCCATATGGATTGTGCTTGTTCGGCAAATTGCTGATTCCAATCCCTCGTCGCTTTGGGGCGCGGCTACGATTCTCAGGCGGTTGTTCGGCTTCCCGTTTGATACTCGTCTAAACATCGTAGTATAATTAGATTAAGAATTACCGGCATCAGGAGTTTCACTCACTGTTGTCAGCATTTTTTATTTTTTTTGGACTTTTTCTTTTTCTTTCTACTTTAACTTTGACTCGCTTTTCTGCCGGCGGGAGGTCGAATTTCTGTTGCTAGTCAGTTTTATCATCCGCATTATAGAGCAGTCGTACGGTTGCCTACCGAGAAAAACTTTACCTCTCGAATTCGTCGCGACACTCGGGGCATTTGGCCAAGTCTGACAATCTTGGGTATCTATGAGTCTTAGAATCTTTTCGAAGACAGCGCGTTTTCAGAAGCCAGTTGTTCTCGAGCTTTTGAATCCTTCCCGTGCGTTCTCGATGCCAAAAAAGGATGTTCGCGTGTCCGAGACGCGTCGTGTCAGGGTTTTGAACTAAAAGTCCGGCGATCTCTGAACATCTGGACAAGTGTAGCCCCTTTTCCGCCTCGACTGTTCACGTTCAACGATGAAGAGATACTCGCCTCAAGAGAGCTGCGAACATTGAGAGTTCTCTCGCTGTGCGAAATATACGTAGAGACGTTTCAAGAGAAGCTTGAACTACTAACGCCGAAACAGCAACAAAGTACGGAGTACTATCAATGGGAGTTTCAGGACAACAACTTCTATAGCTTTACTCTTATAAAGCAGTGCGCAAGGGGAACAAATATGTCTTATAAAGCAATAAGTACTCGGTATACCCCTTTGGGATTGATTTCCAAGGCTACCAACTCATCTTTCATATACACGCAATTCACTTGCTCTCTCAACAACACAGATCCTGATCAAACCACACAGCACTTTCTATCCTCTCACACTTAACAAACGGATGAGACTGTTCATTTTGAATTCTCAATTCCCCTCTACAAGTCAAGATTCTCTTGGGCACCAAAACAAATACAACTATCACCACCTGCAAAGATGTCACCGCCATTTTTACCTGATGACCCCTCAATATCAGATACAACCCCACAAGCACCGGTCCCTCAAACTCCCATCTCTTCGTCTCTCATTCTTTCAAACCTAATCCCAGCATTCCTCATCCTCATATACACCCTCTACATATTCTACCAAATCAGACGACATAACCTGCTCATCAGAATCAAGGAGGGGTTCCGCATATGCCATCAGCTCTTTTGGGGCAGAAAATGGGTATGGTCAAGAGGTCGTCAGCGTATGGAAGGATATGTCGGTGTTGATACCAACTTCCAATCCGATAAGGAAGACGACGAAGGCATTGAACTTGAGGATCAGCAGCGAATCGAGCTAGCATTGGAAAGGGGTGAATGCGATTCTCACGGATATAGCGAGGATTATCAGCTTATAGACGACTTAAGTTCGGACACAGAGACGGATGTAGCTTCCAAGAGGGAGAGCTGCGGCAGCAATTACATCTATAAACACTTGAACGGAAGTGATGGAAGCACCGTATCAGCTCAAAACGATGCCGACTCCCTTACACAGACTAGACAAACGACCGCGAACAAATTGGGCATGTCGGGATACTTCGATCCGGAGACATCGAGGCTTCGCGAAGGAGCTCTCTTGGATATTGGGGTGCAGGTGCATGAAGGAAAGAACATGGATGATGGAAGCTTTGGCGCGTGGGTGCATATAACGGTCGATTCCGTGGTTGATAGGGCTATTCGTTGGCTGGAGCATTGACCCTAATAAGGTTCTTGTGAGATTAATGGGACGTGTGTGGACATAGGGTTGCTAGTAGTGGATAGGGGAAATACGTATTTTCGATAGAGAAAGAAAAACGGGGAAGAGAATGATAGGAGTAGCTTGTTGTATGTGGTTGTCATGGCTGGACTTCTCACAATCAACGAATACCATTGACATTCGAGCATAGTAGCCCAGTTCTGGAAGCTGTTGGGAAGAAGTAGAAAGAATAGCATATCATAACCCATTGGAAGTCATGCATAAAGGATTTTTCGTTCCTTCGTGACAACGCTCATATCTAGACGGTTTCATACATCACAAGAACAAACCAGATCAACTCGCTAGCTTTGAGCTAGGAACAAACACAAAAAAAATCGAATCCGTCCCATTTCATAAGTAGTGCTCAAGACAAAACACCTCCACATAAAGTTTACAAACTCTTTAAAGCAAAAAATATCCGCCAAGATAACCAGGGTCATGGCAAGACATACCCGCCATCAACAATGATATCAGTACCCGTCGTGTAGCTAGAAGCGTCGGAAGCAAGATACAAATAAGCACCAGCCAACTCATGGGCCTCACCCTCACGGCCCATGGGGATCTTGCTGCGCCAAACATCTTTGGTTTCAGGGGGGACGAAGTTGGAGATTTCCGTGGCGATGTAGCCTGGTGAGATGGAGTTGGCGCGGGCAAATTGAACCCATTCGACAGCGAGTGATCTGCCTGTTAACGTAGATTATGGGTTAGAAATTGGGGAACGTCTGTCTACTTTCCTAAAATGGTCGTACAGAATAAAGAACTTACAAAGATGAATAACCGCCGCCTTAGCGGCATTGTACGCTGCCTGCAATTGCGGGAAATTGACAATGTGCCCGCTCATTGACGCCGTGGCAATGAAACTGCCATAACTATAGTTCTCCAGCTTCTTGCCATTAATGTCCGTGCCCTCTTCCTTCTGGCGCTTCCAGTGCAGAGCGGCGGCGCGGGCACTGTAAAACGTGCCGTCAATGTCTGTGGTGATGACCTTGCGATAGTGGTCGATTTGGCCCTCAGTCATAGCACCCTGGGTCCATGGAATGCCGGAGTTGGCGACGAAAATGTCGAGACGGCCGTTGAATTCTTTGACAACGGTAGTCACGGCATCAGAGACGGTTTCCGCGTCTGTGACGTTGACTTGGTAGGCTTTGCCTGTTTGGGGAGTTGTGTATAGTCAGATAATTGATTTCCAGTGGGTTGAAAAGGGGATATAGACGATGGCGTAAACGACGTACTTTTAACACCATACTTCTTCTCGATCTCTGCCGCCCGATCGTGGGCAGCTTTGTTGCTGTTGTACCAGAGAGCGACATTGGCACCGGCTTCCGCCAATGCCTGTGCGACGGCCAAACCAATACCTGCGGCAGCACCGCTAACAATGGCTGTTTTGCCCTTGAGGGAAAAGAGAGCGAGGATGCCCGATGCGGACGAGGAGGGGCAGGTGTTATCGATACGGAACTTTCCGTCGACGATTGGGCCGTCCGACATTTTGGAAATTGGTTGAGATCGGTTATTTACTTATGGAATATCGCGAAAGACTGGGAAGTCTTAATTTTCCGTTTTCTCGGTGATTAAGATTCTTTTGATAGCCGTGAAGATGTAGTAGTGTAGTGGTGATGTTGAAGGACGGAGGGATGAGGGGCAGCAAATATAGCAAGAGAGAAGACGCGGGCAAGCAGTAGCAGTGGAGCAAGTGATGTAAAAGGAAAACTATGATCAGATTATAAACAACGGGACCTTGAGAGGAATTTATGGAGCAGATTCAGCTCTAAATTAACGTAATGGCTCTAGTCTTCTGGAGCTCAGGCTGTGTTGTTTACTACTCTACCGCTATGCAGGATCGGATGAAAATAAACAGAGCACAGGACAATTCGGGAGATTGAGGATCGCACACATCTTCTCCTCTGCCAATCAATGCAACGATCCTTACGGTAATCCTCCAAGGTTCTCTTAACCCTGCGACATGTTTTATAAATGCGCATTGATCCCTGCTGAGACTTGCGCAGGAGTGTCGGCGCAATCTGCCGTCCTTCCATGACGTAATGGCCGAAGACCCTCAGGGGAGCTTTGGAGGGGTACTTACTGTCGTCATATTATCCGCACTGTGGGCTATGTACCCCTCTCTCAGGCTTGTTATTTGAACAGCAATAATAATGAGGAAACGGGAATCCTAATTCCCCATCCTCTCATATCGCCCACCGTGCTTTTTTGCACGGTAGCCCATCGTCGCAATGATATCTCCTCCAACCTTGTCCGCCAACCAGCTAGTTCAGCCTCCGTCGCTCTCTCAGCACAGTCATCCTGCAACTATTCAAACATGCTTGTCCCCTCAAATAACAATCCTCGTCCGGATTTCCGAATAGAGGTGCCGGACCCCTCTGATCCGCCGTGAGATCTGGAAGGTATCGGAGATGTCAAATTCGAGTGAGGGGTTACACGGCCACTATTGCTGCTGTCAGACAGCTGTGGAGAATGCGATTCCGAATCTGATTCGACCATTCGGCGGCCGGTAAAACGGGAGAAACGAGGCTGCGTCGTGCGTATTTATCCCTTATTATGGAGACAAGTTACATTGGCAAGTGGGCAATACTAATGCGAGCTTTGTCAGTTAATAATGGTGTATCAGTGTGTGTGTTTGGGGCGGTGGTTTTCGCTGCTATTCTTCCCAGCAGCACGACGTCCAATATCCCCGCCATTCTGTTTCAAGTTGAGTTCGGTTAGTGGCAGCTGTCAATATGGCTAGATGTACCAGAGAAGAAATCGGAAATGCCTACCTATATGAAGCATTAATCAATCAACAGACCAATGTTCTTGATGCTGTGGGAATGAAGAAAGGAGCCATGCCACAACGGCTGCTTATATAATCACCTGCATCAACGTCGTTTCTTCAACCTCATCGCATCTACGAAGTAGAGCCAACCGCAGATTCTGTATATCGACTTCTATCAATACCGTGAAAATAAGTTAATGAACACAGCTGGCTGATTAGACGCACCATGCCTACTTCCACCTTCAAACCCGCCAGCGCTATGGAGAGCGCCCCAGCTTATAAGCTTCCAGGAAGCCCATGGATGCTACCTCTGGGATAGAACACCTTATCCCTTAAGCAGGTCCTTGATACACCTTCTAAAGACGCGATGGGGTTGAATTGAGTTGTCTGGGCTTCTGGGGTGCTCAGTCGCTTGGTGCAATTACCAGCTTTGCCCACAATGGCTTTGTCCTTACTTATATCATCCTGCTTGTTTTGAGGTCAGTTCTTGACATTCAATCACAGGCCTTCTTCTAGCCAACAGATATGGGCAATGTTACAGTTTTATATACATCATTTCCAATGTTATGTTATCAGATATCCCAGACAAACTGCCACTCAATGCAGGCTTGCAGTCTGTCATCCAAGAATAAGGGGCTTCATGGGCACACCAGCCGCATCATGACAGGAACCATATCAGGCACTGTCTGGCATCCCCAGCACCATGACGATCTGTCTCTGCCATAAACAAAAACACACAAAGACAACACAAAGACTTGTTTTGTCTTTTGTAAATTTTCTCATCTTTCTTCCTGCCAACACCCTTCTGCAGACGTCCTACGTTTGCATCTCAATTTCCTTGTCTCAAATCCTGCTGTCGTTGACCTTACCAGTATCTACACGCTCGAACATTGCATGCCTGCGCCAACCAGCTTTGATACACGAGAAACATGGCTTTGAGCGAGGTTGTTGTGATCTCCGTCACCTGTTCTGTCACTTTTCTTTTGTCCCTTTTACTGGTGACCATCATATGCCTTCATTTTCGCCAGAGACGGACCCCCAACTCCAACGTGTTATTGGATCCCGAGTTCTACCCTCAGTCTCGCGGGCTATTTCGTACCTCGGCAGCTTTTCCGTATAGCAGCGTGAGGCAAGCGCAATGGTCTGAAATTGGCTCCATGGAAAATATGCAGGACAATGCGTCTGGCGGCATCCAAGAGCCCCCTCCGTGCCATTTGTCTGATGGAAGATTCTCTCGTATGTCTAGTTCGTCTACGCGTAACTCGCGTCGTCTGCAGAAGAGACCGACTCGAGACATACAGCTCGCTCGCATGCAACCTCGGCCAGCCCGTGTAGCCCCTTCAGTCTCCGAAAGCATCGATTCGTTGCCTCCTAATGTCGCGGAGCTCCAAGCAGAAAATACGCCCAAGCAGACACCGGAGCTACCACAGAATGGAAGTAATGCAGAGGCTTCGAGTAGTCGGATCACTTCATGGCCACCAGCTACAGCAAGTCGATCATATAACGATATCACTGCGACTGCGCGTGCAGAATTGAGAGGGGATTCCAAATTAGCCAAGCAACGGTCTGAAGGTATTCTAAACCAGGCCCCGGGCTCGCCTCCAAGACAGCCTGTGCCTCCATTGCCTGCCGTTCCCCCGTCTGGGATATCCCATTTGCCAACGCATGATTCAATGCTCATTTCAAACAAGAGCTTGGATACAGCTGGCAGCTCGATCCTTGATGATCCTATTGGAGACAATCCGAACAACTTGGAGGCTACTAGAGGCCAAACACTCAGAGCTCAAGATCGGTATGCGCCAGCTGCCGGATGGGTTCCGGCATCTACCGGAAGCGGATCGGTATCGCGTATCCCGCAAGCCATGTCACCACGTCGGTACAGCCTCACCTCTGCGGGCTCGCACAAGCCTAGTGAAGAGTTCAGTTCTCCAAGACGAAGCGCGTCTATACATTACCCGGAGAGATCAACCTATAACTGGGGAATGCAGTCATCGACTTCTCACCATCCGCCGTACGTTCCGCCTTCTGGATTGTCCCGTTCCTTGACCAGTGGTCCGTTGAATCAAAATAATATGCACGGCCAAACCAGACAACCACCTCCTGTATGTGGGCTCAACCAACACTCAAGGAATCAACATACAGGGCCTGTCGTGTCGACGTCTATGCTGGAGACGGGAAGGAATTCGGGAACTGGACAGCAGGTTTCAACGGCTAATAATGGGGGTGCTTCGATTGGGGCTCGTGGATCTACCTCACCTCAACCAACACCTCCCATGAAACCGCCTGCTGAACGGTACAGAAAGGGACACAGAAGGCAAAGTAGCGTTAGAATGTCAATCAGCCAACAAAATCCCAACCAGACCTCGTTGCCACCGACTATTGAAGAGCCAGAGGATGCTTCACGCCAATCTACGCCTAAATTAAAGGCCGCCAACGAAGTTCCCGGAGGGAAAGCGTCTTTCGGTATTGACTCAGCGGCTGATAATCCTTTCGATAGCGTCGACAAAAAGTCTGAGCAGGATAAAGCAGACAAAAGTACACCCACTCCCATCCAGCGTGATTTGAAGTCGGGGGGCTTAGTAACAGCAAGTTCTTCAGATGATTCAAAATCTTCCAAAGCCCTGACTGTCGAGAAGCCCGTTGAAAAGCCCAATATTCCCCGCCGTTCACCCCTCCGTCGCAACTCGACTGGGGCAAAATCACCTCAATATCAGTCGACCCGTTCGGCCACACTAATACCCACTACGACCACTGCTACTGGTCATAGCCGGCACCACTCAACCAGCGCGACAACTCCAAGCAGTATCCCCCGCTCCATAAGCTTGAAACATCACACTAACAGCACTCCGAAGGTGGACAAAGAGGAGAAAGATTCCTGCGGTGGCGATCGTCCAGTCAAAACAAATGCTTGTGCCTCCCGCACAAGCCCTAAACAGATGGATACGGACACAGAAGTATCAGATGCGACGAAGCCGAGACCCCTGCCTATTCTACCACCCGCTATGCCACTTTCGCCAGCGTTCAACCAACTTCCCCGCCCTCCGAAATTCCGCGGAGCACTTACTACAATTGAATCTGTGTCTAACATTGCTGCTCCTGAAGAGGTTGTCACTGGGGGCAGTGGAAGTGAGAATCTTAACAATAAGGAGAACGACGGCAACGATAGTGGCAAAGACGACGATGATAGCAACGGGACTATGACTCCAAGAGCCAGTCGGTTCCATTACCGCCATGTTGCAAGAGAAGGGGGAGTTGAGGCCCAGGACCTCCAGAATGAAACCCCGCGTGGAAAACCTGAGTTTACCACGCCGTTAAAGGAAGGAGCGGAGCAGACGGTGCCGTCTTCGTCTTCTTCGCTTTTGACCACGCCGGGAAGTATCTATGATCAGTATGGGTTTCTAAAGGAGTAATGAGGACTGTGACTAACTTCTACGCCTGTCTGTTTGTTGGATTCAATTTTTGACATGCACGGGTGAGGGCCACTGGCAACTTTACTGCCGCTTGTTTTCTCTTCTTCGTTGACGACAGCTTTGCTTTTTCTCTCTTTTGTTTACATCCCCATAAGGAACATGTAAGAAGTAGTAGTCTCTTTTCTCGCGAAGTTTTCTCTGGTCTGCCCGATTATCTTTCTCGCTTTGGGTATCACCGTTTTAACTCCCCATAAAAAATATGTAAGAAGTACCAGTCTCAGTCTGCCACGTTTTCTGAGCCTTTTGTTTCTCACTTTGATTATCAGTCGTTATAGCAACACAGAAAAATCTCCCCCAAAAACCACACTTCACATGTCATGCTTTCTGCAATGGTTACTACTGTTGGATCTAAATTTTCATAGTAGCACATGGGAGCGAGTCACACATGTATCTTACAGAGCCAACAGTAGAGAACAGTAGTTTAGTTATTCTTTTACTGATGTGTTCCCACTGAAGTCATTCTTTCATTCATAAAAATTTCCCAACCTACTTAGCTACTTCGTAACCAAATAAGGTGTACGATGGTGATAGGGGAGGCAGACAAAGTTCAAGCCTTCATAATGTACATGTACGTACATGTACAACTCCTCTAAACAATCCACTCAATCCGTTCTCCTCCATTTCGTCTCTTCCGCATCCGCACTGCTATCGGCACCACCATTACTCTGTTCGCCCCCTTCCTCACGGGGCCTAACTGTACCAGCCCCAGGCCCCAGAGGATCCTCCTCTTCTCCCTCATCCCTACCCTCGCCCTCCGCATCATTGTCACCCTTCCAATTCCCGTCTTCATCAAAATATTCATGCACATTCTCTGCGGTAATCCATCCTCCACTCCCAGGCATGGCAGGCGGTAACCCCCCTGCATTATTACCGGGGAAGATCATGCCGTTTTGATATAAGACACTGTCAGCCAACGCCTCGTCGTTGTCCATCTCATCGTCGCCTTCTTGTAGCGCGGCGGGATCTGGGTGTAGGTTTGAGCAGGCTGAGACGGCGGCGAAGAGGTCTTGGGTTGGAGTTTGGGTGGGTTTGTTTTCTTCTTCGGTGGTGAGATCGTTTTGTGAGGTTTCTTGGGGTTGCTGTTGTTGTTGTCGTTGCGATTGTGGCCGGGCTGGAGGGACGATTGTTAGACATGTGCTGTCTTCTTCCATGTCTTCGTCTTCTTGGTTTTCGTTGCTGTCAGTTGCGATTTGCATGTACAGACCCTGCACGGTGTTGTCGTCTCCTGTGGACGGGACTGATGTTGTAGATGTGGAATCGGGAATGCGGAGGCGCTGGATTGCATGTAGCGAGATTGATGGGTATGGAATGGCGACGCCGGCTTTTGCGGGCTGAGAGTAAAGGAGGAGGCGCCTGGTATTGTATTAGTTCCTAGTGTACGTTCCATGAGGCATGAAATAACCTTAGATGAGATAGACTAGCAGTAGATAAATGCTTTAGAAGAAGCGGAATAGACAATCATACTCAGAGGTTACCCAAACATCAACTCCATCAATCACAATCTCCTTATCCTCTTCCGAATCCCCGGCAGCAGAAGTGCCATTTGTCGCTCCACCATCCGTTGCATTAGATCGCAGCCCGCTCAGCGCTGTTGATTTGCTCAGCTCCCTTTCTAGAATGACAACTTTACATCGTTCGCTGAAGTGGTGAAGAACCGCGGGACCTGAGTAGAATGATTCCGGGGTGTGCGATTGGTGCTCAGCTAGCGGAACGAAGGAGGACGACTCCGGGGCGCTGCGGAGAACTTCCATTGCAATTATAGACGGCTTCTAACCCAATCAGTCACAAAACAAATACTGCGCAGAAACTGTTTTTGCGCGTTGTAGCAATCAGAGCTGTTTTTTGTTGTAGTTCAAGGTAGAAGCTCTGAAAGCTCCGGTGGAAATTGCGGGCTGGCGGGATGCATGATGACTAAGCAGATATTATGGATATCATCGAACCACCCACCGACGTCACCAATATTCTATATCAACTTGAATTTTTTTTTCCCTGAGGATTGACCACGGTAAATCAACGATTCTGTGATGTTTTGGTGTTTGATTCGATTCGGAAAATGGATGCGGGCGCTATTACTACTTTTATTGCTGGTATTGATACTAAATATCATGCAACTTATAGATTGTTCCTGATTCACTGTCTTCAATAAGGAATGTGGTGGTTCACGCATATGTTCTCAGCGGATCCAATTGCTTCCATGATTTAAGTCGAAGGAGACCCTTGCAATGCTTTATGCCTGTCTCAATGCTTAGTGGACTTCTATTATGCGGCTTTGTCAAGGCGCCATACGGAGCAGATTCTCACAATTCCTATTCGAGTCATCCCTACTTTTGAAGGTCTGTCCCGACCCAAATGATATTTCCCATATGATGCGTACACAATATACCAAGAGAGTCGTATAAGTGGGGAAGTAAGGAAAGTATGCCGAAAGAAGGGGCAAAAAAGGGGGAAAGGGTAACCAGCATTGGCTGAAATATCTAGGCTACTAGCCCCTGATTACGCCCGTTGATGTCTAGTTGATCAATGGAAGTCTTCCTACCAAAGCCTCTATCGGCTCGCCGGTCAAGATCTTTTCCAAAGCGTTCTCCGCCATCGTCAATGCTTCAGGCAGGATTTGGCCACCAGCCGCCATAAGCCTTGCAATCAGGGGCACAAGGGTCACCGCATTCGTTTGTATGCTTGGTCGTCGCCATCCCTCGTTGTACGGCAATCGTTCTTGCTCTATCTTACAGTTAGGAACCTATCTTGAAGTACTCTGATACATATGGGCCTGGTTTTCAAGTATCCTTACCAAAAAAGATCTTAACCCACTCAACTGGTGGATTTCCCTGAATAGGATCCCCGAAAACACTCAAATACTGGGCAGTTTCAGTATAGCTGATGACCATGTTTTTCGCACTAAATGTGAATTCAGGATTTCGTTCGCTTTGCACTTTGATGCGGTTGAGCCGTGCCTTTGCTGCAGCCGCTAAGTTCACCGCTTGGGCATCCCTGAAATAGTCGACAACGCTCTGCCATATCGTTTCGTTGAAGCTATTGTTGTCGCCAAAGAAGATGTCCTCTCTCGATAAACTCCCATCGTGTTCAATAAGCAGATCGTGGTTGGTGAGATCGTCCAAGTCGAAGGTAAGTTCAAGGGGGTTTTCTCGGCTAAGCATCCCCCCAGTACCGGCAAACACGGTGAGGTCAAACCCAACGTTCAGCCCTTCCAATATTCCTTTGAGCAGGACCGGGTACGTCATTCCCTTGCCGCTATGTGGAAGTATTCCATGGTTCGCGAGACTGTTCAAGGCTGGACATGGCCCGCGGACTGAACGAAAGCTGTCAGGATGGCCGGTTACCAAAAAGCATGAAAGCGACTTTCTTACCATCTCCTAGCCCTGGTGGATGCCATTGATTGTAATCCACTTCGCAAGATACCAGGCCTAGGTACCCAGCGAACACGACTAGTACCGCTAGGGCAAACGTACTTCGTAAAGCCATTTTTGGTATGTACTGCTCCTGTTGATATCCTGAAAGTGGAGGAGGTTTCTAATGATGGTATACCTTCTCATCAAGGTATATATGTCGCATTGCATAAATATGACACGTGCGACAGCACTTCAAGAGCTGAACAACAACTTTTACTATTATTGCGTTTAGGCCTCCATATCAGAATATTTCACGCGCCACATAGGCTGACACAGCATTCATCTTTTCCACGGCACAGTGATCAGAGAATGATTTGCTCACGCCCTCGAAAACACGACCACAGCATCTCTTTGAAAATAATGATAATGAATAGGTAGTATGTACTCGCAAACGTACTCGTCCTGCCGCTATTGAGACATCGTCATCAAACGCCATAACTTTACTCCACGCTTTCCACGAATGGGCAAATGTGATAGAGAACTGCCGCAGGTATAATTGGTCAAGCTTTTGTTGCAAGGCTGATCGTTCAGCTAACAGTCAAGCGCCATCTTTGAAAAATGACACCAACAGACCGGCCCACCGCCTCCTCTGTAGCTTTGTCTCGTCGAGTTGTCAGAATTGAGAGCTAGCCAATTTACCTAAAGATCCTCAATAAAGAGGAAGACGATCGCTGAGCGATCAAGAAAATGGCTGATTCGATCAAATGTTAATGCCAGAAAGATGGTGGGCGGAGGAGTGGCTTCCCTCAATTTTTGAGAAGCCGCTATAAAAATCTGTCAAAGTTTACCATACAAGCAGTGGTGCTTTGACATACCAAAAGTAACAATAATAATGCATGTAAATTCCCGGAGCTGCCGATCTAGCTGACCTGACACGAATGAGCGTCCAGTCGTACGCATCATTTGTGGTTTCTACCACGATTGCAGCGTGTGCGGCTTGGTGCGTGGTCCGTGGAGGACAAGAGAACGGTAAACGGCCATCCTCCGACCTGGGCGGTCGGTTATGGATTATTTGTCAACCACACTTAAAAATGACGCGATCAAAGCTTTAAAGTCGGGCGTCGAGGACCAGAATCTCGAGAGAAAGTCGGAAAAAGAAGCAACTACAGCCGGAGACGGAACTCCGTGGGAAAATGAAGGAGAACGTATCCAAGCTGAACACAACTTACAAGGCATAAGATCTGCACGGAGAGTATTCTCAGGGACCTCTTATACCTTCAGTTGCTGCAGGACCGCAGCACTTAGAACTATAAGATCTAATCATTATTGTTCGGTCTCTTTACCCGACTAAATCCTCTGCATGTTTTGGTACTGGCGCACCTGAAAAGTCTTTGGGAGCCACATTTTTGATGCCCAAGAAGCGTCCTTGCTGAAAGTTATGTGATGCGACAATCAGCAATTACACCACACATTGTGATCTTCGAAAAACATCTTATATCAGAGTAAGCCAGTAACAGTCCCCGCTCTGCAAGTTATGACATAAATTGTGAACCACAAAACACATTACTCCCTACTACTAATAACTATTGCTCGGCTTCGGCGCTTGTCTTCTCAAGAGTCTTAGACTCTCGGATGACTATTTTCGGGGAACTAAACTTCGGTAACCGGTCCCATACGCGGGGCTTCGCCGAGCTTGATGTTCCAAGGTCAGGCACCATAGTAGTGACCCAAGCCTCGCCTGCTAGGGCGTGAGAATTGTGTTGATTTATGCATGAGGATACTTCGTCACTCCTCCGTCTCCTTCCACGGTAGCTGCTGCGGGGTCTACCGAAAGATAGAGCGACTGCAGACTCCTAGAGTCCGAGCCCTTGAAGAATTCAACAACACAATTTCAAACAGGGCTGATGTGAAAAGATTTCTTCAAACAATCAATAATAGGTCGGCGATGTTGCTGACCTTGACGTGCACTAGTTCTGATAGGCCCGAGTTTAATTTGCTTTAACGCGACGCTAAGCCTCTTAAGGTTTAATTGGGTAGTTAATCCCAACCTCATTTTTCAGCTCATCATGGCAGTCCAGCAAGAAATACTAATTGCAATGAGGGCCAAAAGAGAAAAAGGTCACAGTTATTGTGGAATTGCTTTGATTGACAGTCGAATTCAATTTTTATTGGATTACAAACGGTCCTACCAGATACATGACTGCAACGAACACGCAACAAAGAACCGCTATTCAGTACGTCCAATACCACGATCGAGCCCCATGCGATTCGACCACCTTTGTAATCTTCTTCTTCACGGCATCTTGCGTCTTTGCTGGAACGGGTTTCTGGGTCCTCCAACGGTAGGTCCAATTCCACGGCATCAACATGCGCAAAATTATTCGAGGCAACATCTGTATGAGCAGTATAGGATCCTCCATCCATGGCGGGGGGTCACCACCCAGGCGAGGCATTTCAGTTAAGACCCCAGCCCTATACAGCTGCACGACGGAAGAGTGGATTTTGGCGTCCTTTGGTATGTCACGGGTAGCTCCAAAATTTGGGGGCCAGTAGCGTGGGATCCATTCTCCATGTTCAAGTTCTAGGCGGGTGAATAATGGGAGTATTTCTGTTTGTTTGGTAAGCATTAGATGGTTCACGACACAATTTGGTTTACAAGTATATTTCTGGAATCCGAACGTACCTAGAATCCACCACATTATAGTTGCGAAGCGCGTAACGCCACGGTCGAAAGCGAGAAAGTCGTGCGGCCGTCGTTCTTTCAGAACTGCCTGACGCGGCGTGTGCGAGGACGATCCGTGTGTTGGGAGCAACACTGGTGCATGTCCCGCTTTCATGTGACCTCTTTGTTTGATGGTTTCCTGGTCGAATGCTAGCTTTCCAGCGGGCTGGTCGTCGAGAGAATTCACTTGGTCGATCATCCACGCCAATGGGATATCGGAAAGGAGATGCTTTCCAGGACCTTCATAATGAAATCCTCCTCCAACGTCGCAGTGATTTCCCGCAAACCATACCTCGTGAATGTCGGAGTCTTTATGTTCCTTCTCGAAGAGAAATAGAGCTGGCTTGAACTTCAGTCGGCGCTCGTGGATGGAGACTGCGTGGCGAATGTGGACCGCCGGTGGCTTGAGTTCATGTTAAAAGGTGACATAAAATTTTTGGATATTCAAGTGGGGGAGCAATTGATTTTACCGTGGCAATATAGCGATACGATTGTCGTCGGAAGGGGACATCGAATTGGCCAACGCTGTTTACACAGTCGAAAAGGCCAAGAAAATACACCTTGACATCGCGACGACAAAATGTTCTCTTGAAGTGTTCCAGATATTGTTCGTGTTCGCGCTCTTTCTGGGTTTTGTTCAGTTTTCCCCGCTTCCGTTGAACTTCACTGAATGATTGAAAAGCGAAGCGAATCATGTCTTCGTTGCCCTGGGACAGGAGGCCTATGACGTGGATCATCTCTGCCAGAAACCGCGCGGTATATGCTCCACGAGAGAATCCAAAGATATAGATGGCATCGCCAGGAGAGTAGAATCTCATCAAAAACTTGTATCCAGCGGAGACGTGATATTCGAAAGTGGTTCCAATAGCTTGATCCAACATGGCTCCAATGCTAGCTCTTATACGATTAATGAAAGTCGTTCCAGAGCCATTCGAACCAGCGTCAAACGTTCCAATTCCGGCTAAAAAAAATGAAATAAATGAGCATATCCTCTATAACACTCGGTGAAGATTGACTTCAAAAAATATGCGTAAATGACAAGAGGGGTGTTTGCGATACTAACGCTGATAGTAGTGGAACTGATCTTTGTCAAAACGATTCAGCATATCATAGATTTTTACAACATTTGTATCGGATTCGTTCGCTTGAAAGCTATTACCAGTGCCATCGAAGCAAAGAACTAGACGTCGCGGTCTACCGCTTCGGTGCTCTCGGTATTCAAAAGGAGTTGTCATGGTGGGCGATTCACTCAGAAATGATGACCAAGCATTAACTGAGCAATTGCCATTGCAAAGAATGGTATTCTTGAGGATCAAAAAAGGGCAGGAAATAAGTCCAAGTTTATCGTGGCGAATCTCACCTACTTGTGGATCAGCAGGGCAGCTCTTTAACGGTGATCCGGGAGCTGGTAGATTTTATGGCAAACTTCGGTTGTCGGCACTGGAAGCCTTTGCATGGCCAGACTGGCAGAGAGGAAAGACCGCGAAAAAGAAATATGCATATCAGGGAGATCAGCGCGACGGCCGATCCTGCGGACATTCGAAGTAATTGGCAGAGCTAGTAATTGGCAGAGCTTCACGCAACCAAATCGCCAAAAGCTTCCTTCGTTACTCGCTTTTCCGGCCAGAAGCCAGAATCCCGGATGCAATGATTTTCTTCCAGCTAAGCGGTGGGCAATAATGGGTTCCAATTCTAACCGCACACCACTGGTGGGGAGCTGATGGCTTGACTTGGCAGATGTCGATGGGATATTATTGCTTATTTTCACGTATTCGTGGGAAACTGAGATCAAGTGCCAGTGACCCAATAATTAGGAATGGCAGGGAAACCCGGTGCGGGGTGACGCTCGTAGTTTTGTGGCTTGATGCACATGCGCCGCCAAGCTGCAGAAGTCAAAATCCAGAATAGCTCGGAAAATGCAACATTCAAGAATCAAAAGCAATATTGAGCAGGAGATGTCGAAATGCCCATCGCAAAATAGCCCGAATGGCAAACGCGCCTGAACATTTCTATCACCTGCTCCATGATTGGCTGAAATAACGACGAGGGTACATGGCCAGGCTCGGTCCAAATGCCACAATGGTACCACAGAAAGCTGCCACAACTCGTTCAGCAGGTGGCGAGCTGGATAATTGTGCTGAGCTTTGGGATGCATGCATCTAAAGACTGAGGTCGGGGATCTTCATACGAAATGGCGTGCCGTATTAGTTCGAAACCCAGAAAGTGGTTACTTTTCGATATCTTCTTCTCAGGTGCGGTGAAAGAAGGCTGCTCCTAGCTTGGCTCCTCATGATTTGAGGAAGAGATAAAGCTCGCAAAGCCTTAGGGCCTTTTTGAGATTTTTTACATATACAGAGTGTTTCCCCAATATTTGCCATTGGATTGTCTTTACACTCGCGCATTGTCTTTCGTTCAGATAATTCGATCAGTTTTGAGGAAGAAGCTTTGCAATATATGCTCTCGCCCCAATTAGACAAAAGGATGGTCACATACTTAGCTGTCACCGTCGGGGTGGCAGTGGTGACCGTTGCCGTGTACCGATATGGCTACAAAATTGTCTCCGTA
Source organism: Helicocarpus griseus UAMH5409 (assembly GCA_002573585.1). NCBI lineage: Eukaryota > Fungi > Ascomycota > Eurotiomycetes > Onygenales > Ajellomycetaceae > Helicocarpus > Helicocarpus griseus. Next base: position 178,059 of record PDNB01000018.1, on the reverse strand, counting down.
AAACCATCGGGGCAAGATGCTTCAGCTAAGAAGGACGATGACGGAACGGGAATTGATAGTCGCTCCCTCATCCTAAGCGTCATGAAACATCACCCGAAGAATATGGATCTCAAGAGAATCGGTGATGTGATACAATTCGTCAAAGACGCGATCAAAGGGAAGCCCATGAATGATAGGCTACTCGCGGTAAGTAAGATTCCGAATGATTATTTGAATGTCACGACCTAAACTCATGGGTATAATAGATTGAGAACGTCATCGCCATGGTCGGAGCCTTGCCGCAGAATAACAAGCATCGTACCAAGATAACAAATGTGCTTATCACAAAACTGTGGGACAGTCTGGATCACCCCCCAATCAACTTCCAGGGGCCACAGTTTTATTACCGTACTCCAGACGGAAGCTATAATGTGAGTTCAAGGCTGCCCAACTAGACTCCACAGTAGGGGCTGTAATTGACCTCTATCGTCAGAATGTGCATTTTCCGAACTTGGGAAAGGCAGGAATGCCTTACGCCAGGTCGATTAAAAGCGACACCATGCTTCCTCCCGTAAGGCCGGATCCAGGTTTACTCTTCGACCGTAAGTGCTTTCCCCCTATCAGTGAAGAGCGCCGGTGCGCTAACATTTGTCAAACAGTTCTTATGAAGCGGGAAGATGGCCAGTTCAAAAAGAACGAAGGAGGGATCTCGGCGATGTTGTTCCACCACGCATCTATCATTATCCATGGTAAGGGAAACGGTCTCTTCGGGAATAAGCAGGGATGTTCTGCTTTCGAACGCAATCGCTGACTGGTTCTAGATATCTTTCGCACTGACCGTAAAGACATAAACATCAACAACAACTCCTCTTATCTAGATCTTTCGCCAGTGTACGGATCAAGTCTGGAAGACCAGCTCAAGGTCAGGACTATGAAAGACGGGCTGCTAAAGCCGGACACCTTTCATGACGAAAGACTGATTGGGCAATCTCCTGGCATTAACGTTCTCCTGGTGCTTTACAGCCGGTTCCACAATTATGTGGCTCAGACTCTACAGCTGATCAATGAGGGTAGACGCTTCACTGCCAGGGGAGACGATGAAGCTTCACTTGCCAAGTTGGACGAAGACCTCTTCCAGACAGCCAGACTGTATGTTTAGCCAATCATGTGTTATAGTGTTGACGATATATGCTGACAGCTGTCTAGGATTACGAACGGGCTGTACATCAACATCAGTCTTCATGACTATCTCCGCGCCATCACCAACACCCACCACTCCGACAGCACATGGACCTTGGACCCACGCGTGGATATCCCAGATACTCTGGCCAAATCCGGGCCCGAGAGGGGAATTGGTAACCAGGTCACGACAGAATTCAACCTGTTGTATCGTTTCCATTCGTGTATCTCTCAAGGTGATGAGAAGTGGCTGGACGAGTTCTTTGGGGAAATCTTCAAAAGCACTGGAAAACCCATTGAAGAATTATCCTTGCAAGATGGCTTGCAGGCTCTTGGGCGGTTCGAAGCTATGATTCCCAAGGATCCCAGTAAGCGTAACTTCGGTGGCATTGAGAGAGGGGAGGATGGCAAATTCCGTGACGAAGATCTTGTGAGAATTTTGAAGGACAGCATGGAGGACCCTGCAGGTATGCAGCCCGTTGAAGCAATTTCCCCCGGTTTCCGTTGCTAATTGGCGCTATGCAGGTTCTTTCGGACCCAAAAACACGCCCAAGGCCCTTCGAGTTGTCGAAATCTTGGGTATCCACCAAGCCCGTCAATGGTAGGGAGACCACATGTTAAACTTGTCTAAGTGACAGTGTTTAAAGCCTTCCTAATTCTCGTGACGTTATAGGAGAACCGCATCGCTCAACGAATTCCGCAAATTCTTCAAGCTTAAGCCCCACGAGACATTCGAGGACATTAACCCTGACCCTGAAATCGCTGACCATCTCCGAAACCTTTACGGACACCCAGATTTGGTGGAAGCCTATCCTGGGTTGTACGTAGAGGACGCAAAGCCAAGGATGGACCCCGGATCGGGCGTTTGCACACCGTATACCGTTGGAAGAGCTGTGCTTTCCGATGCCATTACCCTTGTTCGTTCGGACAGATTCAACACTACCGTGAGTATATTCCAGCAATCCCCATACACTCATGTATCGCTAACCTGGGATGCAGGAATACCATTCCGCCGCGTTGACAAACTGGGGAATGGCAGAAATCAAACAGGATTATAACACGTAAGACGGATACTCTTGTCGCCAAACATAGATGGTCGCGCTAACAACAGCAACAACAGCCTCGGAGGTTCCCTTTTCTACAAGCTCATACAACGCGGACTGCCGGGGTGGTTCCCATATAACTCTCTCTCAGTTATGCAGCCAATGTACACCAAGGATATGAACCGCGAAATCGCAGCGGAGCTAGGGAGAACGTTCCAGTATACCGAAGCTGATCCCAAGCCACCTCCACGCCGTCTTGTCATCATGAAACAATCAGAAATCCATGAAATGCTGACTGACCCCAAGAAATTCCCTGTTCCCTTTGGAAAACCGTACGAGAACTTCATCGAAGGGCGGGACTTCGGCCATTTCATGCTTGCTGGGGACTCGCCGGCGCACAGGGACCAGCGAAACGTGTATGGCAGCTTGCTCTATGGGTCCGGTGAGCTTAAGGGGCTCCTTTCGAAGTTTATCATGGAGCAGACGGACAAATATATCAATTGCAGCATGTTCCGAATAGGGGGTACAACCTATCATGTTGATATTCTGAAAGAGTACGTTGCTAAAAGAACGGCCATATTCCGTTTCACATTCGCTAATCATTTATTCGCGATAAAGCGTGGCTATCCCTGTCATGACTAGATTTGTCGGCGATCTCTTCCAATTCGATCTGAAGACGGAAGAGAACCCGTCCGGAACATATGACATCGACGGTCTGTACGGTGACCTCTTGAACATCCGTGTCTGGGGATTCGGAAACGATGACCCGGCCCTAGCATGGAACCGCCGTCGCGATGCACAGGCGTCCACCAAAAGGTTACTTGCATCCACTGAGGCCTATATCAGAAAGGTCACCAGTGCAGGCCGAATGCGCAATGTTCTCGACGCCGTGACGAACGGACTTACAGCCCAGGACAGCAAATCGTCGTTGCGGTCCTATGGACGCGATTGCATCATGGAGTTACTTGCCAGCGGGAGATCGGTTGAGGAAATCGCTGATATCATGATCTTCACTGCACTTGGTGGCATTGGGGCCGCAATTAGCACGGTACGTTGTTGGAGTATAAGTTCTTTAGTAGGAGAAACGCTGACAAAATATGACTGCGAAATTTAGGTCGCTGAAATTCTTGAGTTCATGATTGCTGTTCCCGAGAACGCTGAACATCTCGAGGCATTCCGAGCCCTGGCTAAAGAGAATTCGGAAAGGGCAGATAATGATCTGCGGCGGTACGTTCTCGAGATGCAGCGTTTGACCGCTGGACACGTCACGATGCGCGTCGCTACTCAGCCTGGGACATTTGGCGCTCAAAGCTACAAGCCTGGCGACCAAATCATTGCATATTTCGTAAGTTCATTATTCCAATCCTTTCGCTAGCTTGTCATTTGCCACATTACCCCGTACTAAGAATCGAATAGGCCGCGGCTTGTCGGGACCCAGAGGCGTACCCGGATGCAGGAACCATCAAACTCGACCGCCCCCTTCAAAAGTATGTCGCATTTGGCGATGGGCCTCATCAATGCTTTGGGCGCGAAATGGCTCTGGCGTATCTGACCAGTTTCCTCAAATGTGTGACTGCGCTCAAAAACATCCGTCCTGCTATGGGAGGAATGGGTGTCTTGAAGAGGATCAAGCGGAATGGCATCCCCTATTATCTTTCCGAGGACTGGTCCAGCTTTACCGGTTACGCATCCAGTAAGAACAGCCCCATTCCGTAGTCTAAGCGTTTTAAACCTCTTATCTTTTCGGTTTAACTGGTTGCCAACCATTGACTAACTTCCTTGCTTTAGCGTGGCAATTGCAATTCGACGATCCGGACTTCGTAGTATCTTGATCTCATCGAGGCATATGGGGTGCACTTCATGTCCTAAGTACATATGCTGTACGGGGTTCTCTTTTCAATGGATATAATGGCCCACGTGAGGGTAGGATATATATTTTTTATAATGTAATTCGGGGGACGGGCGGTAAGTTTTTCGGAACATGCAGTGGAACGTAAAGCGGGTGTTCTTGCACAGAACTCCCTGATAATAATAATTTCCTTTCTCGAAGCCGATTATTGTATTTTTTTCGCAAATTTAGCTGTCAATCCTATTTTGTGCTTCATCATATCATGTTCCTTTCCCACTATGTCCCTGCGACTCTGAGTTAATCTGTGTACGAGTCGGGTAGCTGGGATATGACTACCGTTTTTGTTCAAATGATTTCCGGACGCTTGCAAGGGCTCACGTAATTCCCATCGTTGGCAACGAATCTTCCGTCATGTAAAATAGGCGATCTACACAATATATGCATCAACAAGGGAAAATATAATTCATCGTCGGGTCGTGGGCGACGTCATCACATCTTAAGACCTCCAAAGGCACGGTCCAACTCTTCGCCTTCACTCGTAGAGATCGTATCTGCAATAGTTTTATCTTTCTGTTTCTGCGTAGGTTCTTGACGACCTGACGAGGAAGCAGGGCGCCCTTCGGACCCGGGTCTCGATAATTGCACAGGATGCAAGATTGTTTGCTCACGGTCCAGCCATCCTGGGGCAACTCTGCGCTTTTCCGCCAAGTCACGTTGTTTTATGGATTCTTCCCAATCCTTGATTGCGGCTTGACTTTCTTCTTTCAACTTTTGCATGTGTTTCTCTAACGCCTCGCATGACGCCAGGATTTCAGATGGGTGAGCAGCATGGCCACCCCCGGGGGAAATGACATAGCGAGCCTTTTCTGAACCGCTTGGGTCTTCTATAACAGAGGGGGGAAGCGTTGAGGGGACAGACTTGAACGTATATGGAAGCGTAACCGCTGTAGGTAGAGATATAAAGGGCGAGACTGTCAGGGGTATTTGGACAAGGAGAGGGTGAGGTTCTGTATGCAGTGCATGTCAGCAATCGTGGAAACGTAAAGCAAATCAACCGCACATTAGGGTTAATACTGACTATATGATTCATACATGGCTCATGAAATTGAGACTTCCGGTTTGCTTGTGGCAGACCGTAGAGTAGACGTTGGTGAGCACGTCACAAATCTGGGGTGAGGGAAACCTGGGGATAGATAGATATAGCAGAACAGCAACGCCCAACAAACTGCGGGTGAGTGCTGAAAGAACAACCGAGTACTGCAGCAGGACGGGTAAATATCAGCGTGGACTAAGTGAAACGCAGGTGCATGGCAGACTGGAGTACCGTTGGTGGGATGGGATGGGCAATTCAAGCAGATGAAGTTGGGCGTTGTTGTGAGGCTGAAGGAGCAGAAAGAGCCGCAATCGAGGGGTTGCCCGCTGACTTTGCTGCCGAGATCGAACTTCACCAAGACACCAGACACCAATTCCAAACCATGCGCTACTTCTTCCCCCCCCCCCACAACATATATATGGACTTGATAAGATCCCGCAGCCAGACAGAACACACCCAACACCATCCCAACTGCGCAGTTTCTTGGTCTCCGTCCTCCCTCAGCGGCATCAAGCCCTCCTCCCTTCCTTGACCACGGCATTCCTGTTTCGCGGTATGCTTGTATCCCCCGCATATGGTCCACGGTCAATTCACTGACTCCATTGTCTCTGTTGATCCCAGCCAGCCCCTAGAACCTGATCGACCGCTACATATCAGGTCGATTTTTATTCCATATCTTTTGGAGGAATTGCCGCTGTCGCTGCTTCATCCTACAACGTCCATTTCCAATTAACGAATTCACCTTATGATACCCGGCAGCTGGGCTCAATCGTTACCTGCCTCTAGCTAGCGCTTATTATCAACTTGTTTTGATTGCTGCGATTAGACTCCCCTTTCGTTGAACTTCGCAAACTATATCGACATTTTCCAGCCCGATCGCGTGGGCTGCCAGTTCCCTTCCCACGTTTCCCCGAAACCGTCTCTTCATCGTCGTTCACCCGTAATCATTATCCGACAATAATCTCCCAAAGCAACCCCAGCTAGCAAATATGGAAGCCCAAATAGAGCGAGCGGTGACGGAGAAGAAGCCTGTCCCCGAGATCGACTTTACTCTCCACACCATGGAGGATGGGACCCAGGTTTCTACGCAAGAGAGGGTCTGCAAAGGTGATTTGGATTGACGGTTATCAGCATAATGCGGAGACTAATGGCTTTCTCACAGAGGTGCAAGCGCCCGCCTTCCAAGTCCCTACCAATGAGAATTTTTGGTCTCCGGAAGACCCATCGAAACCCAATCTGCAGTTTCTCAAGCAGCATTTCTATCGCGAAGGACGCCTTACCGAGGAGCAAGCGCTATGGATTATACAAACCGGAACTCAGTTGCTTCGCGCGGAGCCGAATCTTCTCGAGATGGACGCGCCCATCACTGTCTGTGGCGACGTCCACGGCCAGTATTATGACCTAATGAAGTTGTTCGAAGTTGGTGGTGATCCTGCGGAGACCCGATACCTTTTCCTCGGTGATTACGTTGACAGGGGTTATTTCAGTATTGAGGTATATACCCTATCCAACTTACTTACTTGGGAGACATTGCTAAACCTCCTGACAGTGCGTTTTATATCTCTGGGCCTTGAAGATCTGGTATCCAAATACTCTATGGCTGTTGCGTGGAAATCATGAATGTCGTCATCTTACAGACTACTTTACATTCAAACTGGAGTGTAAGCACAAGTATTCGGAGAAAGTTTACGATGCTTGTACAGAATCTTTCTGTGCGCTACCACTGGCTGCCATTATGAACAAACAATTTCTCTGCATCCACGGTGGCCTCAGCCCTGAACTACATACGTTAGAGGATTTGAAATCCGTAAGTTCAATCACCTTGCAGTCTGTGTAGTTCTACTGTCGCTAATAGTTGTACACAGATTGACCGCTTCAGAGAACCACCCACTCAAGGACTAATGTGCGACATCCTCTGGGCTGATCCGTTAGAGGAATTTGGTCAGGAGAAGACCGGAGAGTATTTCGTGCACAATAATGTGCGAGGGTGCTCGTACTTTTTCTCTTACCCTGCTGCTTGCGCATTCCTAGAGAAAAACAACCTGCTATCCATAATCAGAGCCCATGAGGCTCAGGATGCCGGCTACAGAATGTACCGGAAAACAAGGACGACCGGATTCCCCAGCGTAATGACCATTTTCAGTGCGCCAAATTACCTCGACGTTTACAATAACAAAGCTGCCGTCCTGAAATACGAAAACAACGTCATGAACATCAGACAATTCAACTGCACTCCACATCCATACTGGCTACCAAATTTCATGGACGTCTTCACCTGGTCTCTCCCCTTTGTAGGCGAAAAGATTACGGACATGCTAATCGCCATCTTAAACACCTGCTCTAAAGAGGAGCTGGAGGAAGAAACATCGTCATCAGTCTCTTCTGGTCCCGCGTCGCCTCCTCTCAATATGGACCCTGAGAGTACCGAATTCAAAAGACGTGCCATCAAGAACAAGATCCTGGCTATTGGCCGTCTCTCCAGAGTCTTCCAGGTGCTACGTGAGGAATCAGAAAGGGTCACAGAGCTCAAAACCGCTTCTGGCGGACGCCTCCCCGCTGGTACTCTCATGCTTGGTGCAGAAGGTATCAAACAAGCTATTCATAACTTTGAAGATGCTCGCAAGGTCGATTTGCAGAACGAAAGGCTTCCACCAACGCACGATGAGGTGCATAGGAGAAGTGAGGAAGAGCGGAGACAGGCTCTGGAGCGTGCTGCCCAGGAGGCAGAGAACGATACCGGCCTTACCAACATAGCTAGGAGAATTAGCATGTGAGTTCAATCCCATCCCTTTTGCCTTGCGAGGTGACAAGGGAAATGGCGCTGACCAACTGACAAAAAATAGGTCTTCTGGATCCGGTAGAGGTCGCCGGGGTGCCAAGCCAGAGTAGCAGGAACAACATATCTAAAGCACCATTTGTTCCCAACCTAATATTGATGTCATTTTCTGGTCCCTAGCTAGCTTGCTGAGCCTGTGCGCCACAGCGTGATTTTTTTTCTGTGCAACCTTTGTCCCGTAGCTTGCCTTACAGAGAGATAGACGTTTTGCTTGCTTGTTTTTGGGCATCGTGTTAAACCTGTTGAAGAAGGGAAATTACTACAAAAGGGGAGGGGAAAAGAAACATATGAGTATGTTTTCTGTGCCTGGTGTTGCGTGTGCTTTTGTCATCTCCTTTTTTCCTTTTTGCTTTTATGTATGCAAAATAATGACTTCTTTCATTCGACGGGCCTTGAAAAATGAGGATATCAAATACAGCGCCCTCTGGCTTCTCCTGTCTTCCCCTTGCCCCAATTCCTCCTCTTCTTCATCCAGCTTCTTTGGTGTTTAGTTGAATGTATTCTTTTTGCTCCGGCCCATCTCCCAATCAATCCTTTTCCAATCTTTTCAAAAAGGAACGCGCAATACACGAATTCCGTTGATGTAAAGTCCCCTTTGCCGCTGTTATTGAGCGGATACACCAGTCTACAAAGAAGTATAAAATGAAAATACCAAATTTACAACAAAAGCGTCACATTTCATCGTTTGCACTTTTAGGAGCGTACATCCTCCCTTATCATTCTCTTTGGAGTTAAAAGTAAATCGCAATCAATTTGTTGTTCCGAAAATCTCCCCGGCGCGAAAACCAAAAACCTCCAGCTCTCATCACCAACCAAACCATCAATCAACAAACACCACACCACACCACACATATTCCAACTCACCTCCAGACTCCCCAATGCCCCCAAACCTCCATTCCACTCTCTCCAAGCAGGCTGCGCCCCTAAAAGAAGCCCTCTTCTTCTGTCCGTCCTGCTCGATATGGCGACGGCACCGCCCCAGCCCACGCCATCGGAATCTTAACCTCCTCCGCGGCAGCAGCGGCCGTCCGGCATCAACTTTCGCGTGCCCCTCTACTACTTCGTCCACAGTCAATGTCACAAAGAATGTGCCGGAACGATTAAGAGAGCTCTATACGGCGTTGAATGGTGTGCATGTTGTCGCTGCAAACCATGTCAATTCGAGTAGGTTGCAGTTGGCACTGAGGGGGTTGGAGACGGATAGGCCTGTGATTAGGGTTTCTGGTAGGTCTCTTCCCTAAACCCTCTAGGATACAGCCGAGATGAAACTGCTATCTACTACTGCGGGAGAAGCCGAATATTTGGCTAATTGAGGTAATTGGGGCCGTATAGTTCTTGGTTTGGATAATACGGCGACGACGGCCAGGCTTGTTCGACTACTGCTGGCTGACCCATTGAGCCCAAAACAAGAGTGGGAGGATTACCTGGAGACATATCGCATGGATACTTCTCGTGGTCTACTAATCAAGTACGTTTTACTTTTATTTTGAGCTACTATCATCTTACAGTGTGAGTTAGCGACTAACGCTCCGGGTCATAGGTACGGAGAACAAACAGATCTCGCCGTTGGAAATAGCCTCGTACCAACCATATCGGTCCCCTCAGTAGCGCTCAAATCCGCCAATTTAGAGATCCTTGTCTCCCCTCTCGGCGCAAGCCCTAGCTCAGACGTTCATATCACCAGCAACGCGTTCCTCGTACCTACAATCGCCATCCAGTCGACCGGTACTGGGTCCCATACTTTCGTTCGATACCCGGTACACAAGAGCATTCTCTGCGGGAATGGAATTGATGGCCTTCTAGCATATACAAGGCTGGCAGGGCGCGCAGATATTCAAGAGACGGAATCTATACGTGGGACGTTCGAACTTAAACTGGCAGAAGGCTCAACGCAAAAGGGTGATGGAATCTCTTTCATTGATATAGAACGGGCGGAGGGGGCATTGGATACCTTCCGCGAATCAGTACAGAATGCGGGCGACTATGAGAAGGGGTGGTCCAGAAGCGGGGTTCAACCGCTGATAGAATGGATGTCCGCCTCCCCAAAGGATGATATTTTAAATCCCGCGGTTAAGAGACTTGTCGGATCCTTGCTGGATGGAGCAGAGGAGAGCATCATTACGGAGGAGGATAAAAAGGCTGCGGTACAGGAATCCAAGACCGTCCCAGAAGGAGTACGCATGGCTTTACACGAGACGGTTAGCACGTGGGCGGAACGTGCACATACGGAACTTCGCGACTCTCTCAGCCAAGGTTTCGCGAGTAAACCATGGCGAACTCTAGCTTGGTGGAAGTTATTTTGGCATGTGGATGATGTGGGGATGATCACTTCCACTATATTGAGGAAGAAATGGCTTCCCCAAGCTGAGAAAGAGGTGGTTTGGATCGGTGGGAAGATACATCAGGCGGGCCTGTTGAACCACGAAACCAATGTGACATACACAGTTCAGCAACAGTCTCCGGATTCCGAGACATCTCGATCAGAAGAAGCGTCGTCAGTCACCGAAGGGAAGCTTTGGCCAACACAAATCTCAGACATCCGGCACCAGCTTACCACCTCAAGTGTCCCATCGCTACATGCCCTCGCGCAGAATCTTGTCTTCTTCAGTTTATCCACCACATCACTTAGTTCCGCTCTCTCCGCCTTGGTATATATCTCCTCATCGTCGACTTCAGTATACGAAGCTGGCACCATCGCGACAATCGGTCTGTTCGTTTCCCTCCGCAGGCAGCAGAGGAAATGGGATGCGGCACGGGATTTCTGGGAACGTGAGGTGCGCGAAGAGGGACGGCGCGCATTGAGAGATACTGAGGAGTCGCTGCGCACTATCATTCACGAGGGCGGTCGACCCGTCGAAACAACCCCCGAAACCGATGCCAGACAACAAATCGATAGAGCCCGTCAAGCTCTCTCGAATGTAAAATAGTCTCCTTTGTTTCAACCCATGTACTTCTTTCCCTGCAAGATACCATAGAAAGAAATATAGACCTTTCAACAACAATTATTTCCCAATCTCTCAGATCGTAGAAAAAGACAATCCCAACTCAACCAATCTCCACACTCCCCTCCGGCACCCCAGCCCTACTCCTCAACCTCCCCGCCAAAAACCGCATGATGGGAAACATCTCCTCGCGATTCTGCGGCATCCCATCCCCCCTCCTTCCCGCCCACCTCACAACCTCCACATTCCCAAAATTCCCCTTCGTCCTCCCCACCCCACCATCCGTCAACGCACTCTCCCTCCCAGAGCCCCCAACCAGCACCACCGGCGTCCCCGCCTTCCCCCTCCCATCCTCCTTAATCGCCGAAAGCGGCAACACCCCTCCAACCGCCACAATCCCACCCAGCTCCCTCTCCCTCTCCCCCTCAGCACCCCCCAATCCCCGCCTCCCCACCTCCAGCCCAACACTCAAGCCTACGCCCGCCCCTTGCCCGAATCCAAACACCAATATCTCCCGCGCACGATACCCCAGCTTCCGCACCAACACGTCACCGATAATGTCACGCACAATCAGCGTTGTGGAGCGCGAGAAACCCGGGTCCGCACCCAGCGCATCTGGTTCGAAGACGATGTCGTCCCCCCAGTGGTAGCCGGGCAGCTCGAAGGGGAGTGGGGTGGGAGCTTGAAGGGCGATACAGGTTGTTTCGGGGAGGCGCATGGCGGCAGCAAAGGATGTAAAGGGGCCCATGGTGTCACCCATGCCGTGGAGGAGGAGTAGGATGTTTGTTGAGCGCGGGGTTGGCGGGGGGGTTATGGATAGGCGGATGGGGACGGAGGGGGGAAAGTCCGTGGGTTGGGGTATGGGTGGCATGGTTAAGTACCAAGGGGGAAGTAGAGCGATGATGTGCGTATAATGCCCTGATGATTGTTGTCGAGTAGGTCGTGGATGGTGTTTATATTTGTTATTGTTATGTCCTGAATTGGTCTGCGGACTGCGGGTGATGTTTGTTGCTTCGGTTGGGCGGGGCCGAAGTTAGGATAAGCTTAATTAGAGCGGGAGGCTTGGCATTCGGGCATTGCAAGACGCCGGGGAGTCGACTCAGCTAAACTATTATAGAACGCCAGCAACACTTAGACTATTATATGATATATAGTACAATGGTGTTTTGTTTTATTAATTTAAATAATATACATATGTCGTTGTGGAAGTCACCATATTTCGTCGCCTGTGAATACATTCAGGGGCAGCACGAGGTGTCTATACGCACCTTTAAAGAGAGCAACTGGAAATATGACATTGTTTCGCCCGGAGAAAATGCTGGTCAAGACACGAGAGTAGTCAAAGCATTCTAGATATTATGTAACTCTCAAGAGGGTCCCATTCATATTACGTATACGCCAATGCTCAGAAAGAATGCTATACAAATATAAAACCAATAATAGACCACCAAAGGCAAACCAGCCCATCTTCACCCCCTACGCAAGCCCCTCCTTTGCAATCCTCCTTATAGCCAAATTCTCCAAAATCCGCCCTTCATCCGCGATCCCTGATCCCTCAAGCCTCCTCCCATCCCCCATCGCCAGTGCAATAGCCACACGGCCTATATCCTGTGTAGGCGATACAAGACCCGGTGTCAGCGTTCTGAACAGCGGACCAAGGGTTCCAGCAACTCTGTGAGCAAGCGGAACCTGGCGGTGGGCTGTTACTGCACGAACTGCTGGGTCAGAGACGGTGTCAATGAAGGCCGGGCGCATGGAGTACGGTTTGAAGGCTGGGTTTTGCTTGAACATGTCGAGGAGGGCTTGTTCGCATTCACCCTTAACGACGCTAAAGAGTTGGGTAAACATGCTTGGTTTTGTTGTTGCCTTTGTTTTTGGTCATGTTAGTTGAGCTCTGGGTCATCATCCAGCAAAGGGAATGCGTATAAAGGACAGTGGTGGAATGGAGACTTACGCCAGTGCCTGTTGCTTACATCATTAGCACATGTAACATTATTCAAGTCCCTCGGGGTAAATTCTTACCTGATATATAAACGAATTTGAAATTATCAGCTAGATTGCTGAATGCTTTGGCCGCGGATAAGGGGTAGTCCTTTGTGATCGTGATATAGTCCCTGAATCATGCGTACCACTCCCATAAGCTTTTTACATATTGAACAAATCTCCCCGATATTGTCGAGACCAACGAAAGCACAAATACGGAGTACTTCTGTTGTTAATTCGAGAAAAGACAAGTAGAATAACTCACTCTTTGCTAACTAACGACTGCGCAATGCCCTGTGCCCACACACACCCCTCCGCACCCTCGAGGCTCTTCAGCAACGCCGGGGGGTATTCATTGAAATTCTTGTGTTCAATGACCGTAGCACCTGGCTTCCCCTCTGCCATTGGCACAGGCCCACGGCTAAGAATAGTCAATTTTGAGATCTCGCCTGGGATTAATGGTAGCATCTGGTTCAAGATCCCGGACCCGACGAGGCCGGTGGCGCCGGTGAGGATGAGGTGCATATTGTTGATGGCGATTGAATTAGATGTTTCGTGTACGCGAATATGCGAGGCTGAAACACAGAAACTCAAATGTAACAAAGGAAGAAATGAGATAGATCAGATTTACAAAGATCTAATTTGTGACCAATAGCAAGAGCTTTCAGTCTTTGGAGATCCCTAAAGAATATAAGGAAGAGAATATGACGTAGAAAAGCCAGCCATATATTCTTTTATATGGCCAACGAACGCATTCAAGGCAGCAGAATATCCTTCAGCTGTGGGTGTGCTAGCTGTCATTATTATTGCAAAGACCATGCTGTAAACTCCGTATACTTGGTGGTGTGTGAATCTCTGGACTTGATGTCGGGACGACAGCCGGACATAACTCCAAAGGCCGGAAAAGCCGCCCGCGCGACGGAAGTCATGACTAAGCAGACCCCTGGTCGAGTCGCGTTTTGGATATCATCAGCTCAACAGCTGGGGGTGATTTAAGCGCTTGGAAAATGATATATCGGGTCTTCAGTGTTTCTATACGCAGATAAGGATGTCACTGCACCCCAAATATAAAAACCAAAAGATTGGGAACCAATTGGCTATTGAAGCTCATTATCGCGTTTTTGGCAGAAGCGGGGTCTAGACCCCTTACATGATAGGTTTCTCTGCAGCTCCCCTTCATGCACAACTGTCTCCGTGCAATACGTTTGGCTGGATGTCCCCGATACAGGGGCCGATTCACCAAAGCAGTAATCCCTCCGTCACATCAATGCTTAATCTGTTTCCATATATATACAGCATCGGCTTCTGTAAGCGTACGATTTCGGGGAGTGGCGCAGCGCTTACATATATCGGGTCTGGATTTCCCAATCAACAGGATGCCGTGTATTATAAGATCATGTTCAGCAAGCCATGTTGTTGTTCAAATGGGTGCGGGTGGTTCATCCCTCGTGCCCCGTGCCGTAAAAGGCTCACCACAAACAGTTTGTGCCCATCAAGATCGGCAACTTGGAATGCAATACCCCGATCCCAATGCGCTTTTACACCAATTGCCGTGGTTTCTTCCAATGGAAGTGGATGAGAATGAATTAGATGAGGAAACAAGCGTTCCTGTCTACCCATATAGGCTGACCGCCACATGACCCTTGAAGTTGCAGACCTGAGCCCGTCGTCTTAATTTTGCATAGCAAACGCTTACGTCAATTAATTCTTGTAACAGGCCCAAGAAATGCCGGATACCTTCGAGCATGATTCGATTGGCCGCTAAAAACAGGGGCAAGATGTAGAGAATATGACTCCAGAGAACAGTGATGGGGATAACCTGGAGCCTGTCTCTTCAGGGAACCACCAAGCAAAAAAAAGGAAGACAGAGTATTTGTAAGTCTACGACGCAAACAGCCCCGTCAATGTACGGAGATTCATTATCTGGCCACATGGTCCATACCGACTGAAATGTGACTGACAATCAGCGATACCCCTGCATGCTGCCATGCTTCTTTGAACATTAGCTGCAGCAATGTAGACATGTGAAACAGCGTAAGTGACCCAAATCGCGTGGTACCTAGTCAAGCAAGATAAATATAGACGGGGTTACAGAACCATCCCACAGGGTGCTCAAGAGGTCGTTGTAAACGGGCCTGCAGTGACTCTCAATTTATACAAAGAAATCACATTCCCCTATTGAATATGAAAGCAAGTGGTAGCACAGAATGTCCTCGTGGACTGGGAAACACAGCGTAGCTGACATCTTTTCGCAATGAAATCTAAATCAGACCGCGCTGGACAATCGCAACGACGCTCATATTTCTCCACTGGAAGCACTCGTGGAAGCCCGCACACAAGAGCTAGCTCTGTTTAAAAGACGTCGAGTTGTGCAAGCTAAACGCGGCGTACAAGGTTGATGGCATGGTGGGAGATTGCACAACCACGGCCCGGACAGCCAGCAGCAGCCCGTGCAGCCTGAGGTGGGATCAGAGGAAGTATAAAGATGCATCCGTGTCTCAGAGCCCGCGACAAAGCACCTATTCGAGAAAAGCCTGATGTCAAGATCTAGGTGGCGATGGATCTTGGCATGAGATCCGGAGCGCAATTGAGCCACGGTTGAGATATGTCACGGAAAGACAGCGGAGGTAACAGCTGGGGTCTGCGCGCACGGGGCAGATTCAGCCAGGCCCAAGGCCCATTCTCGCGGCCAAACACAGCAACATGAGTGGCCTGGAGGCGAGATTGGCAGAGCCAAATTCCACATAATGTACTGTGTGGTCTTGTTGGAGAAAAGACAAGTATATTAGGACAGCTGTTCCTTCTGGCGGCCCATCACAAACGGTTTCTGATGCTCATGTTTCCGCGCCGCATGACGGTTGGCTTCGAGAATGAGCTTTGCAGGTGCACGCTAGCCGTTTGGGGCATGGTTTGCGGATCAGCTGACTTCCCACGTGAAACCGACGCTCCTGGCCAAAAAGTGGATGATATCAAGCGCCCATTATCCTAGAGACAGAGTCAGAGTCAGACTCTGAGATATTTCACTCTCGCCCGGTCATACGTTGCTGCACTATGCTCCGCTTGTCGATTTTAACAACAATTGTGTCTCCCGGCCTGTCTCTCGCTCTACCGCGTGATCCGTAAGGCAGTTGCTATTTATATATAATGCCATTTTTGCAGCTCAGATGTTTTTGGCCGAATCATGAAGTTTGCCAAGTAGGTCCCTGCGAGATATACCACAGGGGTTTGCGGGTTGTTTATTGTTCAATCATGCTGATTCCATTCACTAGGGAACTGGAAGAGGATTTAGTGCCTGAATGGAGGGCTAAATATCTCAATTATAAGGTGCGTGCGGCTGTTCATGCTACTTTGCAGGGGAATTGCGTCCGGGCGGCACAGCCGCCAAGGCTCCTAACAGATCTATCTACTTTCTAGGCTGGCAAAAAAAAGGTAAAGGCTATCTCACGGGCAATTCGCCATGCTGAGCAGACTCCTTTTACACATAAACGACGACTAAGCCAGGTCCTTTTCAATGAGGACCGTCCCAATATCAGCCTCCAGAGGCCGCAAGGGACTTACCTCAACCCGCATGAGGGTGCTGCTACTTTTGGAGCACAGGGGCCTTCAACATTTGTTGAACGACCTGAGTCTGCTCTGGGCAATCCAAAACAGCCCTCCAATACACTCCCTGTTGGGGTGCCCGAAAGGAAACCTCTCCGAACCCCGGGCTCTCGATTTAATGAACAACCCGGAAGTTACGGGAGCATCATAGCCTCACCTCCGCAAGATGAGCCCCCGTCTGTTCCACCTTCTCTTGAACTTCCGGACCCGGCCTTGGACCCTGAGGATCCTAGCTTCCCTCCGACAACACCCCCGCAAACTGTGCCAATTGATATCGAGGGCGGCGGAGACCCATTGTCAAATACCGGAGACAATGACTTGGGTGCAGCTGAGTTAGCAAAGACTCATAGTGGAAGTACTACACGCAGTACACCTCAGGGGCCAAAAAGCAAATCCCGACCCAGACGAAATTCTCTTCCTACCCGAATAATTGACAATCAAAAAGCCCTTCTGAAGAGTGTGTTTACTTCCAAGACTTTTCGTGAAAATGCAACAAGCCGTGGCCCCGCAGAAGAATTTATGGAACTAAGACATAGAGAATCGGAGTTTTTCGCTTTTCTAGACAAGGAATTGGCTAAGATTGAAACGTTTTATCAATTCAAAGAAAATGAGGCGACTGAGCGGCTTGCAGTTCTAAGAACACAGCTCCATCTTATGAGAGACACCAGAATCGAAGAGATAAGAGCTAACAAGAGGAATGCGGATGCAAAAACAAGACTTGATGTGATCTCTAGAGCCAACGCTGGCTCTTCCGCAACGAAATGGAAGGCACCCTTGGGTGATACCATAGGTAGAGCCCGCGCAAGAAAGACCGCAAATGCCATGGAACAACTCGCAACCCCGTCGGGCCCAGTGCCAAAGTCTTCTCAAGGCGATGAGCGTCGAGACTTTGTCCGCCATGATCTAAATGATGTTTCTTACCGCTCTGCGAAAAGGAAGTTGAAAGTCGCCCTGATAGAGTTCTACCGTGGTCTGGAACTCCTTAAGGCATACGCAGATTTGAACCGGAAAGCATTTCGAAAAATGAACAAAAAGTACGACAAAGTTACTAATACACGCCCAACAGGCCGTTACGTTTCCGAGAAAGTAAATAAGGCTTGGTTTGTTCAAAGTGAGGTAGTTGAAAATCATATGGTCTCCGTTGAAGATCTCTATGCGCGATATTTTGAAAGAGGGAATCGTAAAGTTGCTATTCGGAAACTTCGCGGCAAATCTGCAAGATCGTACGATTACTCTGCAAGCGCTTTTCGCAACGGTTTAATGTTTGCAGGGGGTCTTGTCTTTGGCGTCCAAGGTCTAGCCTATGGTGCCCATCGGCTGTTGCATGGGGAATCTGAAGTTCGTCTTCGCACTAGCTATTTACTCCAGGTAAGTTTGCCCTCGCCCTGTTCCGGTGTAAATACTAATACTATACACAAAACAGATTTATGGCGGCTATTTTCTTGCACTTTTTCATTTCCTTCTCTTTTGTTTAGATTGCAAGATTTGGTCTTCATCTAAAATCAACTATACATTTATATTTGAATTTGATAATAGACATGTTTTGGATTGGCGGGAATTATCTGAGGTAATCATACCCCCTAACGTCTACATCGATGTCAGCTACTAACCTACCTTACAGCTACCTTGCTTTTTTTCTCTCTTGTTTGGCTTGGTTTTATGGCTCAACTTCCGCTGGATGAATGCAGTGTATATATACTGGCCTATCGTTTTAATAGGCATTACTGTTTGTATATTGTTTCTTCCCCTACGAGTTATCTATCATCGGACGAGGAGGTGGTGGGCGTATTCGAATGTAAGTCAACTTAGAATTTCCCCCGCCATGTTCAATATACACTGACGCTATCTAGTGGCGGCTTCTACTCGCAGGTCTATATCCCGTTGAATTCCGAGATTTCTTTTTGGGTGATATGTATTGTTCGCAGACATATGCTATGAGTGTAAGCATCTCCAGAGCCGTCACTTGTTGAGTATGAAAGCTAACGGGCATAAAAGAACATTTCCCTCATCTTCTGTCTATATAGTAACGGGTGGGATGACGCCCCGCAATGCAATTCCTCCCATTCCCGAGCAATGGGCTTCCTCTCCACTCTTCCATCAATCTGGCGTTCCTTCCAATGCCTCCGACGATACCGCGACACGAAGAACTTTTTCCCCCACATTGTAAATCTTGGAAAATACTCGTTCTCAATCCTCTACTATATGACCTTGAGCCTCCACCGCATGGACGATGCAGCCCACCTTCGCGCCATCTTCATCACCTGCGCCTGCATCAACGCCATCTATACTTCCACCTGGGACCTAGCCATGGACTGGAGTCTGGGCAACCCCTACGCGAAACACCCCTTCCTCCGCAACTCTCTCGGCTTCCGGCGCCGCTGGGTCTACTACCTAGCGATGGTCATCGACCCTCTTCTCCGCTTCAACTGGATCTTCTACGCCGCCTTCACCCACGACTTCCAGCACTCCGCCATCCTTAGCTTCTTTGTTTCCTTCTCTGAAGTCTGCCGGCGCGGCATGTGGTCTATCTTCCGCGTGGAGAACGAGCATTGCACCAACGTCGCCCGCTTCCGCGCCTCTCGAGACGTCCCGCTGCCGTACGATATTACGTCCACGCTAAGACCCCCGCTTGAAGAGCGACCCGAAACCCAACTTGACGTTGCATCGCAGGCAGAGGGTGTTCCTGGTGATGCTCATGCTGCGACGGGTGTTGACGTCGAACACGGGGCTGGCTCTATGCGGCACCGCAAGATGCATTATCCGCCTGAAATTACGAGGACGTTGTCGAGAGTGGGTACTATGCTTGCGACGGCGCACGCACAGGATTTTGAGAGGAAGAAGCAGCCGGGGATTCTCAGTAAGGGTCCTGACGGTGACCCTTCGCCTGTGAGTCGTGGGAGGGATAGTAGTAGTACGGATGAGGAGGCGGAGGAGGAAGAGGAAGACGAGGAAGAAGACGAGGAGGATGAGGAGGAGAGAGAGTTTCAGGATGCGGAGAGGAACGTTTCTTAGGAGTCCTTTTCTCTCTTGTTTTCCTTCAATTCCGTCGACGTCTTGTTGGTTTTTCTCAAGATCAGGCGGCAGTCTTGACAGTAAGATGGGGCTCCCATTAGAAGGGCACTTTCAAGGACACGTCCCCGATATCTGCCAGCTGCAAAGTCGCTGGCGATTTCCATTCCCCTAACGATGATGACTGGTAGGCCAGTCTATACAGGTTCACAACCTGACTTTCCTTCTGGTGGGGGGAAATTCTACTTCTTTATACTTCTTCGAAGTGCTTTGGCCTACATTCATTCTTTCGACCTCTACCACTATGGGCCGTGCGATTGCGAAGGTTGGGGATGGCGTGTGTCAACAATTAATAGCGCCTTACTTCTAGTTGCGCATTTCGGTACACCTCATTCGCCATTGTCTTCGTGGTTACAGCTGTTGGTATCTTCCACACCGTCTACACAAGTCCGTGTTATCCTCAACGGACAAGGCATTGGCCCATCCTCTGTGTTGGTGTTGGCTTCTGCTTGCAGGTCGCCTTTACAGCTTCGTAGGCCGCTCTACCGATAAAAGAAACTTCTCAGAACAACAAGGATCATGACCATGGAAGATCTTGCTGCTGTTGTCATATTGCCAATGGTGGTATCCCAGTTCGCCAACAGCTCGTGGACAATCTCAGCGTCTATGTGGCAGGATATAATCATGCGGGCCATGTTTTGGTTTTTGGTGTAACCCACGTTGAGATTAAGTTTTCTTTTCCAGAGCTTTATGACTCTGTGCGCTTACGATAAGGATGTTGACGCAGAGGTTTACGGTTACGGTTTGGTCTTTTCTAGTTTAAGATATTGGGGTTAGTTATGACATATACGACATACATGTACGAGGTTATATATAGACTAATATTTTCAAATATACATATTTTCTTTTCTTGTTTATTGTTAGCCGTGGGATCCAAGCATTTGTTGATGATGCGTCTAAGCCACGACGAGATCGTGTAGAGGTTAACGAAACACGGCTACAGTACAATGTTACGATGACTATATGGCTTTCTTGGAATTCAACTTTTTCTTTCCTCTTTTTTTTTTTTTTTTTTTTTTTTTTTTTTTTT
>PDNB01000018.1:61086-157074 GCA_002573585.1 Helicocarpus griseus UAMH5409 | reverse complement strand
TTTCCTCTTTTTTTTTTTTTTTTTTTTTTTTTTTTTTTTTTTTTTTTTTTGCCCCTACGATGGTGAGATATAAAAGCCTGTTCGAAACATTGAGTGGTTTGCCAACTTCTTGCTTAGATCTGATCAAATATATATTTTTGATTCAAGCTCCCTGTATGAGTCATGTCAACTACGCAAATGCAGTCATTGAACATCATTTGTAATTATGAATGTTAACTCGCACACAAATCTCATTATAATATGGGGTGGAATCTACAAACAAGAGGATTCTGCGTTAATGGGTTCCCGCGTCCTATGGAAGCACCAAGCTTTAGCGAATCTTAAGCGGAGTTTAGGCTAGGGCGCCCCCAAACTCCAGGGCCCTCTCGTGAAAGCTGCCCCCCTGCGTAAAGCCCAAAGAGGGACGTAAGGTGAGTAGGGCTTATTTCACTGGACAAGTCTAGTGCTTCAGTACGCAACCAAGCAGTCCGAGACATCATCAAGCGGGACCCGTGGCCCAATCGGCAAGGCGCTTGACTACGATTAACCCTTCATATCAAGAGATTCTGGGTTCGAATCCCAGCGGGTTCATAACTTTTTTGCGGCTTTTTTTGGTCATCCTTTTTGCATCGGTTGTTCCGTCCGTTTGGTTCGCCCGACTTTTCAGCGGATTGTTCCCTTCCGTGAAACTTTTTTTTCGTATCTCCGCCGTCCACACACACCCACATATCCACAGCTGCAAGCGCCCTTAAACGCTACCATCGAACTGGGACCCGTGGCCCAATCGGCAAGGCGCTTGACTACGATTGATTGATTCTTCAAATCAAGAGATTCTGGGTTCGAATCCCAGCGGGTTCAATGCTTTTTTGCTTTTTGCTGCGTTTCACTCGTTCGTTGTCCGCACGTCCTCCCGTATGCGCGCGTGTAAAACCCTGAAAAGAAGAGCGGTTTGCCTTGGCTTTGTTTTGGCATCTTTCATTTTACCTTTGGCCAATTGGGCACCCGGAATCTGGTGGTCAGATCTCCGATGGAATTTGCATGGTTCACATTATTTCTTTTATAAGCTACATTTTCAAGAGCGGTTTGTCGACCGTCTGTAGAAAGAAAACGAAATCCATATCATGACGTCACATATAGGCAAAATCAGCTAAAGTCATGTGATGACCTTTTCGAGAAAAAGCGTGTAGGCCACGTATGGCCAAAGTACGGAAATCCTTACGTGAGGATGACGTAGTAAATCAAGGATGGGAACTCAATTGATTCAATTCTATCTCTCATACTAGCTAGCGTCCAGGAAAAAGAGAAGAAAAGGGATACAGGATGAAATGTAAACAAATAACAAGGAAAACCAACACTTTTGAGGCAGGAGTTGACGATAACAAGAAGGAGCCAGGATGGTGAGGAGGAAGGTGAGGATAGGAACGATTAGTCATCCTAAGTTTTCCTTTTCGCACTATCAAGAACTCAGCAAAAAAAGTAGCGGCTTGTGCTCTTATTTCTTATATAAAACAAGAGATGCTCGAGTTTTGCAGGCAAACCCAGCTAAATAAAAAATAGAGCATATACACGACACGTATTCGTAGGCTGCGGGTGGGTAGAAAGGTTCTTTAAAAAAATATGCGAGACGAGCAAAAAATGAACCCGCTGGGATTCGAACCCAGAATCTCTTGATTTGGAGGGCTAATCGTAGTCAAGCGCCTTGCCGATTGGGCCACGGGTCCCAATTTGATGAAAAGACGATGCCTTGAAAACAACAAGTCGCCATAAGAAGTCACTGACTTCATATACATACTATCAGAGAAGAATAACTCCTCTCCGATTTTAAATTGGTTTTTAAGGGATGTCTCCCGAATACAAAATGATAGACTCTTATAGGGGCGGGGATAAGAGCGCTTTAAATCCAATTTATCTCCCTGGGTCCCCGGACCCTCACTTTGATTGTCTCTTTTCCAACGCTGTTTATAGTGAGAATCACCTTGATCATTTTTGACCACCGTCAACTCTCCTTATACGGAAAGGGATCTCTTTGGAGTGTCCGCCGGTTCGGAGAGTTGGTGCATTTGCCTTATTATTTGATTACTTGATTATTGTGGTGATGCGGACCCATCGATAGAGAAGCCACTGAGCCAGCCAACAAAGGCAGCATAGCTCATGCAAAAATATCTTTATGCTGGAAACGCACAGCCGTCGAACTTGCACGCCGTTAGCCATGCAAATCGCCACGCTGCACAATGCAGTCGGAGCCAAAACTGTTTTTAATACCACCTTTGACAAATGACTTGGAAACATTTCGTTTTCCGCACGAGGAGGCTGGGAAGCTTCACATCCATTCGCCCTTCGTTGCGCCACTAAGCCAACGGCTATCTGAATATAACTCTCTTGGTTTTGCAGCTTGGAGGATATAATTATATTAGTCGTAATTTAGCCTGTAAAGTCCCCTGATGTAGCGAAGCACTGCGAAGCGAAGGGCGAAGCAAACGAAGAAGGGAGGGGAAGGAGTACATGCCGCTACTGGTTCCACTGATCATAGTGAGATTGAAAGCTGAAAGCAAGGGATCGAGCAAGAGTGAGAAAGAAATCGTTATTACTTTTCATGAGAGACAAGGAAGGTGATTCTGGGGTCTTTCATGTTGAACACCTTTGAGCTGGGTTAACGGATCCTGGACCCTGCCCCTTCAATTCCCTTTATCTTCGAGATCATCGTACCCATTTAAACACCAGGGAAAAAGGATTCTAGCAAATTATCCTCCCATTTAAAATCACTTACAAAGAAAAAGCAGTTTGCACTGAGGGTTAAATTCAGGGGAGCCGGATCATTTCTGTATCTGAGCAGTGAGTATGGAGAGGGAGAGCGTAGAGTATCATCCCGCCTAAGAATAAGCTTAAGTTTAAGGTTTAGCGCCGGCTCCCCCGTGGTTGGTTTGTGATTGGACAAACGAATGCAGATACACCCGACAAACAACTTCCCTGGTACTGGACCCTGAAGCAAACCGGTTAAATAAAGGCGTGCTACTGCCTCCATTTTGTCTTCTTAATTTGGTAAACTCAAGACTTTCTTAGCTATATGCCTGCATAATTGACCGCCCACGGGGAAGGTCGAACCTTCTATGAAACATGAGATGAAACGGTCGACATGAACACGGCCGGTCATCATCAGGCCGTAACTGATTTCTCGCACCCAGTCGATAGTTTGCCAAAATAGCCCCGCTTTTTAGACGGCTCATAAGTTGTGATGCTTAATATGGCACTCAGCATATCTTACGCATATGTGCGCGAACTTACAAATAGCTAGGCCCCGGGACCTGAATCGATCTGCTATGAGTTTATTTAGACTCCAATGTGATGAAGGCGCACCTTGCTAGGCACATAGACTAAATATTCTGGGATGTTAAAGAAGATAGATCGAGCCTTCTGCTCCCATTTATCACTAAAAAGGGCCAATCCACCCAGCCAATCTCCGCACATTTCGGCGTCCACGCTGTGAGAAATGAGGGGCGGAATGCGCAGAATATGATTGGTAACGGGTTGAGTTTGTAGGGACCCGCAAAGCGCATCCTTTAAATTCAGGCCATGTAGCATTCCAAACTTACAGTTAGGCGAAAGAGACAAGAACCAGGGCAGGGTTTTAACAGAAATCCAACTTACAAATGCTCACGATCAACGAGCAAGTTAGTGGTTCTTCAATTTACATTCGCATTATTGTTTTGCATAGGCGACCCTTTTCCTTGATAGGCCTCTTTTACGTAAATTTATCACTACTGAAAACTTCCTTTTTTTCCAAAAAGAGCCCAGATACGAAGGAAATCCGATCGCGATAGTCGATCGCACATCTCCGGTATCAATAACTAACTCAAAACTCTGTGCTCCGCACTTCTATCTGTGATGGGAATTTCGGG
The DNA here is from genome assembly GCA_002573585.1 of Helicocarpus griseus UAMH5409. NCBI lineage: Eukaryota > Fungi > Ascomycota > Eurotiomycetes > Onygenales > Ajellomycetaceae > Helicocarpus > Helicocarpus griseus. Next base: position 153,199 of record PDNB01000018.1, on the reverse strand, counting down.
AATTTCTGGTATCATTCCAAGGCACAAGAGTATGTAACTGAATAGTAAATCCCCAGTAACCCTTCTTTTCCTCTAATATGGCCTAAGGATTCTATATTTTAAACCACTAAACCCAGGTTCATGACTTCATTTGGGGACATTTGCTTTCCCCTTAAATAGAATTTGCGCGACAGTTGAAGTCCTGTTGCGGCAATGGTCATCCGCCCAGCAACCGCGCGATTTGTCAACAGAATTTGAACAGATCCAGAAACTGCTGACACCAATACGAGATGGTCGAATATGCCAGGCTGCAAACTTTGTACTTTAGGTTAGAACCAAAAAGGCCACAATAACTGGATTCCTAAGTTGCTCCACTTGATGTTAGTAGATCGAGGACAAGGAGAATCTCTCGTTGTGCTTATTCCCAATAATCCGAATAATGTTGACACGGTCAAACGAAACAAAAGAAGTATACCACTATTCTAGACATGGCCATTCTGTTATAGTAAACCTCCGTATGCGTTTGCTCAAGTTTAATTAATGACTAGCCGATGCACTCACATTTATTTTCGCGAAGCCACAAACCCTGTGCGAAAAGGGGGTTGGTTTGAGGCATGCGGACGTACAGGGAGATTACGCCTGTGTTTCCAAGGTGTATATATATAGCTAGTTAGCATTCTATACTGATTGTATACCAGACAACCACTGTATAAGAACTAGTCCTTCAATCGAGCACATAACTTTTCCCGGCCTCGCCATACCTGATCACTGCAATATGTCAAGATTTCTCATCATATGTAATCCCCAAACGAATTGGTAGCGTAGATGGACTGGGATGAGTGCTAGGGCTTTGGAAAAACTGTTACTACGTGTGATACCAACTGCGCGCGGTTTGTTGAACAGATAACGCACTTCAATAACCTGGAGTGCGATGACAACAGTAACGAAAGATATCTGGACGCGGTAATCGCCGCATGATGAGCGGAGGAGAAACGGGAGAAGTGAAAGCGTCATCTTCGCGAGCAGGGTGATGGCTGATTGGGATATGGTTTGGCGGTGGTTGAGTTCCTCAGGTGGCTCGTTCCTTAAAAAGGCTGCTCCTGTAGTTAAAACGTGCGAGTATGGCTTCAGATCCGTATAAACTCGAAACCATTGAAGATTAAAGATTGAGTAGGGGAAAAGACCTGAAACGCAACGTATTGTATATCCTTCCTGTACTGCGCAAACTATGTGTGTAAACACGGCAAAGAGCAAAAATGACACATAAAAACACGATAGCCGACCCTCCCAGCCCTTGCTCCATAGATACAAACAAAAACAAGCCCATAGACGGAGAAAATAACAGGTAACATGCGCGCCCACCCATTTGGGGATGATTAGAAAAAAGACAAATACAAAGAAAGAAAATACTCGCGTAACTTGCTTCAAGGAAATTCGTTTCATCTCCGCCGAACCGAACCTTCTTTTTTGTGTATCGCGTAGGACCCCCTTTTAGATGAATTCTTATAGCTAATCTCGATTTTTCGGGTTACATGAGGAAAAGGAACAAAGATAAGCATGAGGGATGTGGTGACGAGAATAGCAAGACGATGCGACGAGTGGAAAATGGGGTATCATGAACAGAGAGTTCGACGCTTCGTATGAGACATGGGAAATATATGCTGAGACGAGGAAGAAAAGATGTCGCGGATCAATCCGGGTTGGTCAACTAGATATAAGGTCAGAATGAAAGTACTAAGAACGGGTATGCTTGTGGGCTACATACCCTCAACACAGGTCTAGAATAATCCTGATTGTCCTGCAAAGAGACATTGCTATGCCGGCTTCCGTTCGGATAGATGGCTGCGTCTTTTTTCATGCGATTATCGGTAAAGGCTGGCACGCTCAGGCGATTCCCATTTGTACCATGGTAGGCCATAGCTGGGGTATTAATGGGGTTCTGGAAATTTGGAGATGGCACGGGACGGTCATAGTTGTAGGGGTCATCGTTGGCTTCTTTCTCCCGTCGTCGACGGATCCAGAAGACCCCCGCGATCGCACCGACGATGAGTGCAAGGCCCACCAAGCATCCAACGACTATACCGGCAATCGCACCGCCGCCTAATGAGGAACCGGAGGGAGACGCATCTCCAGCTGATTGGCCGGCCCCCGGGGGTACGGTTTGAGTTACGTCCTGACCTGGAACAGTTTGAACGGGCGTTCCGCTATCCGTTGATGTTGGCTTAACCTACGAAAAGAGCATTCGTGATGAAGTTAGCACAGATAAAAAGAAGTAAAACGCGCAAAACTCAAAACAACAAACTAGACACAGAGACCCGATAAACACAGATATCATAAAGCACAAATATCATAAAACACAACCAGCCCAAAAAGCAGACGGGTTTTCATACGGATGATTGGGTGACCATTCCACTCTGCGACTCAGTAACGGTCACGATACTTGCAGGTGAGGAAGTGGACTGTGTTTTACTTGTCAAAATGATTGTTGAGGAATCCAGATGTGTCGTAGATTCATGGGCCCATTGTTCATCATTACTGGGATTTGGTCTCCGGGAAGAGACCGACGATATAAGAAAATTGGAGGATAAAAGGGTAGAGCTGGTCCAGGGGTCAAAAAAAGGTGTTGTACTAACCGCAGTCTGAGTGGTCTCGCCAACGGTTCCGGAGGGTTTCTTGAGTATTATGTACGCAAAAAGGCCTTTTGACGTACTGCCGCACTTATCCGATGGGTAACCGGGACACGTTTCGTCGCATTCGTCTGTCGAGGTTGTGCCTCCGGGGACTTCGTTGGAACACCAGCATTGTTTGCCTTGTAGAATCGCAACCGCATATTCCTTGACGCATGTATCGCGGCAGGCTCCGTTTGATTGAAAAATATCGAAAGCTGGTAAAACCAAGTCAGCGATACGCTTCATATTGGGCGTAGAAACGAAATTCTTCGAAATGGGACGTACCAGATTCGAAGTCTTTCCCGGTATTTGTAGAGGAGCAGTAGTCCAACGATACGGCGGCAGTCCGCACAACAGCGTGGAGGAGAGCGAGTATATAGACGACGAAAGCGAAGCCGGAGAGTAGGGCCATGACGTTGTACGAAAGGGTTAATCCTCTTTCTTTGGGGGGGTATGTTATTTCTGGGGACGACGCGTATGTCAGTTCTGGCTCCGTGGGCCAATAAAGGGTTGGATTTTCGGACAGTAGGGACCGAGTAGAAAGGTTCAATATAGAGATCGAGATTGAACGGGTTGGGAAGGGCACAGGAGCTTAGGGACGAGGACCACTCAGAACAGCGCTTCGAAAACACCACAGTTGATGGGAGATGTGATGATGGAGAAGTGTGAACTGGTGATGGTGTTGTTGATGATAATAAATGATAAACAATGTTGATCCAGGCAACCAGCAATGTCATTGAGTGCTTAGTCGTCAAGTCCTGCCGGTGCTGTATAGCTTTTGATATGGAGGAGGCAGAGCACAGCCTGTAACAGCTTCATATCTCCTCTATTCACATCACTCAAGCTGGTTCACCACCACCCAGCACCAAGACACACAATGAAGCCTAGCAAACAGCAACGGCCAGCCTGAGTAAGCCTGATTGAAAGAAAAAAACCCCACACATACCTGAAGAAGGGCCCTGGTCCAGCCTATTCTAATTCCCTTCTCGATTAGAAGCCTGGAAATCGTTGTCAACAACCTAGCCTTCCTGGAGTCCCATGAAGAAGAAACAACTAGGCATTGACAGCAAACAGAGAGAGCACCTGTAGCGTTCAAGAGAAAGACAGCATCGTCGCCTTGAAGGGCAAGATGCAAGGCGACGCAACTGGGCCGGATTTGGCCTGAGGGAGTGACTGGGAACACACAAAGACCGCGACGGGCAGTAGTCAAATATTGACAGGACAACAAAGGCGATGGGGGAAAGAGCCGACCCTCACAACGGGAAGAGCAGCAGAACAGGACGGGAAAGAAACGGGCCGGTAGAATGGGAGGAGAAAAGGAAGAGGGGATTCGGAGACTAAAGGAGAGACAAGAGGAAGAAGGGATAGAGAGAAAGGGAGAGAGAGAAGGGGGGTGTTTGAGTTGGAGGTTGAAGATTGAAGTTGAGATTGGAGAGAAAAAGAGGAGAAAGAAAGAGAGAGAAAGAAGAGGCAGGAAACCAGCAGCAACAAACACCAAACGAGCACCAAACACGAAACAGCAGCAAGCAGCCTTAACACAGAGACAGATCGATGGCCTTGCCAAGATCCAGTGTTATCTCGTTCTTCTCGCTCCCCCAAAGCTCCGCTAAACAGCTGCCCGTACAGCCAACCAGCTGGGCTATCCGCCGCCGCTAAAATGGACGGGGATGCTTGCTGTCTTCTCCGCAGCCCGTCATGGTTGGATGATGCGAGTCCTGAGTCCCTTTATCACTTCTGAAACAGCCCGCCGTTGATGGGAATAGGACCGCTGCGGAATACCTTTTGATATCTGCGAGATTTTACGGGACTCCTTACTACTACTGCTACTCTCATTATTGTTATTATTCTGTCGACCGATGCTGCTCAAGATCAAGCAAGAAGAAAACAAATATCAGCCCATCAACTGGCCCACAGCGAAACCATGGCCGATCTGAACCAACAAACCCGCCATCCATCCACGGACCACAGCCTCCCAAATGCTTATGATGCTGGCCAAGTTTTGGCTGGGGCTGCCACGATAGATGATGGCATCATCATTAACTAAGCCTTTTATTATCTTCCCCCTGCCATAGAAACCTCCGAATCCAGGCACATTATCACAGGCATTATTATATAAAACTCAAAAAACCCCGGCGCATGCAAATGCTACCCTGCTCTTTTTATCTATATTATTTTAATCGCCACAGCAACTGGGATCGTTGGTTTTGAATATTCGCTCAGTCCAAGGGCGGCTGGCATGGTGTGCCGTGTTAAAACACCGTCCTCTCATACGTCAGAATATTGGTTCGTGTTGATCATCTCGGATTAACCCTTCTCTCAAGGCTCTCAGCACAATTCAAAAAAAAAAGTTTGGGTGACTTGGCCGATGATGTTGCCACTTGCCTATCGAAATTCGACAGGGGAAAAAGGCCCACCGCCATTGGAGGGATCTCGAATAAAATCATGCTCAGCTCTCTGAAGCTTTGGCTCAAAAAGAAGGGTTTTTCGTTTCACGATCTTTGCTACCGCCAGGCATATTGACTCTCATTCTTTGCTGGCCTTATAAGGGAGCACGAACTCATAGCAGATGCTAGAGAGGGGATAGCCAGGAGCCTTGCCGAGAAGGAAGAGGCTTTGCGCAAACTTTTCCTCCATACACCTAAATATTATTCCTTTTCGTGGAACCAGTTCAATTGACTTTTCATGAGACGCGGACCTAAATATAAGCTCACACGCTACCTAGGAACCCGATGGCGATATCTCTCACTAGGTTTTCTTTGACTTTCGCTCGTTCCTTTCCAACCACGCGGGAAGGAAAAGGCAACAAAAGCTAGTTGAGGAAAGGAAAACAACGTAAACAATCTATCCGTAATCGCATATTCAAAAATCGAGCCTGCGGAGTAGCGGTCTACGATCTTCGACTTCAGCTGTTTGCGGCTCGATTCCAGCCTCTTGAATTCTTGATGCCAGTCATCAATCGCCGATTGTCGAGCTCAAAATTGCTTCACTTTAGGGAGGGAAACCAGGCATTCCTAGTCATCACCATTTGTCAACGCGAGAAGTCTCACGGTTCCCAGCCTTTCTCTTCTCAAGATCTCCTACGCGTTTTTCATTCCACCATCCGTTTTCAGCCGCGAACCAAACCCCTGCTACTACACACACCACCAGAGCACGTTGCCCGGCATGACAAACCACAGCTAAGCATTTTCTTGTGCAATGCTGGACAAAATAGTATCATTAGATTCAGCAATCTCTGTTACTCTTTGGCCTGATAATCCACGAGCTAGCTAATCTTCACCAATGATCGTCACTATCCGTGTCATGTCATCAAGGGAGCAGATATGACAGCCGCGCCGCCTAGTCTCCATGGCTGCCGCTCAAGAGTCGGGTACAACGAAGGGATCGCGCCAACTGACTCTTGTCTTCCAGGCAGGTAGAACTTAGATCGCTCGGGGAGGTTACAAGCCGCGCGGCGCTTACAAACTGACTGCATGTGCTCGACGTAATTTCCCCAAGGACGGAGTTGTGCTGGCATATGCATGTATCATTGTGGCAAGTATCGCTGCCTTTTCATCCAAGTTATCTCTCCCTTCTCTCTTTTGTACCTTTCATTGGTTTGTTGCGTTTCAACTGTTTTTCGAAACGTTTCTATTGCTGCTTTCTCATAGGCCCCCTCGGCCAAGAAATCTTGCGCCGATTCATGCGGGGTATGAGAGAAAGTACGGATAGATAGCTATTCATTATTCAACAAAATCAGCTACTTATCTCTCATGAAAATCAATGCTAGCCTCTCCTTCTCCCCGCATTTCATGATCTTCCCGCGGCACATCCCTTCGACCTAACTGAGGATTTGCATATCACATACATGTCACTACTAATGTCAGTCTAGAGATATCAAGAGATCAACAACAGACCCTGCACAAACCTTCTGTTCTCGTACTCGCATCGCCTTTATCAAATCGCATCGCGCAGTGACACCGCTGCATACTCTCAATGCCACCCTTCCATCTTCCCAAACTTACTCATGTCAATGCCTAGAAACAAGAAAACAACAGCATAAAAAGAACGTGCTGCTTCAGTGCTACAGTCGAAATGTATTCTTGGTTTTTTTATACCAACCATTTCCCCTCATCTGCCTTGCTTCAGTTGCTGGGATCGAAGTTCCTACATACATGATACCTTAGCCTTCCCCGCCCTCACGAATGCAACCCGTCCGGATGCAGCTGGGCTCAACTAAAACAATCTTCCTATTGCAAAACCCTCCTCAAAATTTTGAATGGTGCTCCAGCTATATAAGCCTTCAGACCCCAATTTTGAGTTTTGTTTTTGTGGGTTTTCAGGCAAGTCATTTCTTTCTCATTGCCAAAGAAGAGAAACGGCAATGTGACTCTATGGTTATATCTATCAAAGAAAAAAGCCCTCTTGGCGACTTCCTATTTTGAGTCCAGATGGTTGTGTGTTTCATTTCAGGATGTTAAGAATCCTTTGCTCCATTTTCGAGGAGAGTTAAGGAGTAGGTATTTGATATTCCGCTTCTGGCCGCCTTTCAAATAACAACTGTCATTAAACGGGATAAATTGCGTTACGTATATCGGCGCTTCGTACAATGGTACACGGAGACATCCATGCACGATGACGCTATCCGCGAATCAGGTAGGACAAAGGCTTTTCACATCGTGTGCTTCACCGTTGCGACCCTTTCTTTCATTTCCCAAGGTTCACGCAAGCCCTGAAAGCTTGATTTCATTATATTTGGGGAGGCTGTACATGTACACCTCCCATCATATGCGGTGTGAGTGTTTAAAAATGCCAACAAAGAAAAGAACAAGACAACTTCACACAATTTCTACTATATACCTAGTCCGTATCACCGCGCCCCCCCGGCAAAAAGCTTCATCCCTTAAACTTCACAAAGTGCCTGGAAGTTGAACCAAGTTTGACTAAGTCTCTGACAGACTAATACTGACTGGATAACAGAAATACTTTTAAACATAATGTTTGAGTGCTATTTTGCACCAGTTTTCGAACACTACAACGATGCGCGCAAGCAATCTCTGAAAGGTAGGCAATATGCAAACTACATTGTATTGGACGGAAAAGGCGCTTCTATCTGCTTTGTCGTGAAATCCATATTATGCAGGTAATAATATTTCTGGTCTAGATGTTGAGTGACCCGACAGCGCCATTATCATGGCAACACTAACGCTTTTGTGCTCTCCTAGTTGGTCAAGGCAGAAGGGAAAAAGGAAGAAATTGAAATACAAACTCTAAACGGAGAATTGGACAACGTGGCCGCGACGAGTCGTAAGGACGCGTTGAATGTTTCACCTTCTTACTGAATAACGGGGCTCTAATATGAGTGAGGCCTTTGCGCAGCTAGGCTGGCTCTGTGATAGGGAGGAGGCGAAAAGTATCTCGGGCTCAATTTTGGCCCTGCATGAAACTGTGATACATTGATTCCAACATGAGTTGCACGGAGAAAAGGATAAGCTCAAACTCTAAAACCGCAGACGCGTTTAGTGTCTTTAAAAATACCATTGCGCTTTGTTTTGGACACGACACTACATTACAAAAGAGAGTTTATTTGAGAGTGCTGCTTTCCAACATAGTGGACAGCCAATGGCATCTAGCTATGTGGTATTAGATAGAGTCCCGAGCAAGAAACAACGGCAATCAAAGACGCGTGGTATCTTTGGGCAGCATGCGATGTTCCTAAACGGATATTCCCAGAAGTTCCACGACAGCCCGTTGCAACAATTTCCATCCGTACTTGTTGGAGCGACCGAATAATAGGATAACAAAAACAGAAATATCTCCGCCCTCTGGACACGGCCAGATAATCGATCAGCCATTTTGCTCGAAATTAGATTAACAAGATCAAGGCAGGTAGAAAGGTGACATCACGCAGATGAAGCTAGGATATGTTTACTTTGTCTGCCCTTTCATATATAGAACTAAATGGGAACCTCAGGAAGTGACCAACATCTGATCCTGTTCCAATAATGTATATCGTGCAGAAGTGCGCCCCGTACATCGTTCACATGTAACTGGGTTTGGTTTGTTCTAGAAGCCCTGCTTTCCGCGCCCAGGCTGCCACGGTCAGAGAAGCTCAAGACATGTGGTTCTTCATTGCGCGGGTATTCAGAACGCGCCAGCCATTTGTGAATGTGCTGGGGTGGGGAAAAGGGTATATAGAAAATCCCAGCGTAACAGGACGTCGGGCCGCATGTATCAATCAATAAGCCGAGCTCGCCAATCACATAGGAGATTGAGCGAGAAGAAAAACAAGAAAAACGGGCTTTTCAACGGCCGCCCTTTTCTTGCTGTGTTCCGTCCGGCGGATCCATGTAGGATGACATGCATGACCCCTGAATGAGATTGAGAAAGTTGGCAGTTCCGTGTAGGCTATCCATAAAATCAGGGTCAGACATCAACAACACCACAATGTAACACAATCATGCTTCAAATAAATAGAATATAGACAGAAAAATAGGTGCGTGGAGCAAGCAAGCAGGAAATCGTAGAGTTGACGACGTCAAGGCTTGCTACGTTGAAGACGCTGACGTCGCGCGGAAATGGCTGTTCCATGACATATCTCTGAACTTGGATGCTTCAAAGCAGTGTTCGTATTCCTAACTACTCCATCTAAGCAGGTTTATAGGTGACATGGGTCAGCGTTGGTACGAAATATCAACATTCACCAACGGGACAGGGGGATGATGATGAATTTTGGCGAGAAGAGATATTTGTTAGCTAACTAAGCGAGTTTGTCCCAAGAAATCTTTCGAGGGAGATCGCCCGACTTCCGCAGCGTAACTTCTTCCGTTTGTTGACTCTCAGGCCATCTTTACATCTTCAGATGCGCGTAACAAGTCATCTGAAAAGTACGTTGGCTGACGAAGGCACGGAAATTGAAGGCAAGACGTTCACTCTTGCGGATGAAAATTGCAAATATCCATGAATTACGAGTGATTAAGGGCATTGGATCCCAAGTCAGATCATCGCGGGTGAATCTGAACATCAAGAATCGACAGACAGTCGTCTGATATTCCAATGTGAATAATTTCAAGATGATGAAGCTGCCAGTGCTGGTAACTTCCAGTGAAATCAATTTTTCTGAACTTATTTTGGCATATGCAAAGTAAAACTTCCATTCACATTTCATTTGCTGTTTCACTTACATCGCCCATAATCTTCATTTCACCTATTTCATTCACGCTGGATACTTAATAGTTCAAGGTTCTTTACTCGTCGCTGCTAATCGGGAGTATTTGCTTCAAATTTTACATCATAAATATGCAAACGTGCCTATATAGCTGGAGTTGAAGCCCTGTTTATAAAGATAAACCTTTCTGGTCACAGTGGTTAAAGTCTAATACACCTATATACCGTTGGCACATTCCACTATTCATTATATGTGGAATTGCTATGTGCCTCCGATTAACATCGAGCCGTCTACTCCCGAATGGCTCGATATAGCCCTACGAGGCAGATACAAACGGCAACATAGGACGAAAGACAGCGATGATATTATTCGACTCAACGACTGTGGGCAGGGGAACGTCATCGCCAACTTCACACATGACATAGGGGTAAGCACAACTTCTCTGGTCCGACCCTCCACTTGCAGTGAACTCAGCGGCTAACATGTGCAGCACGCCTGGGGCATGCTTCACGAACACCAAAATCTAAAGCGGTGCAGTCTTCACCTAGACGATCATCCCGATATTCTAGACAGATCTCTATATCCGGAATTCATGCATCGTCAGAGAGGCGCCAATTATCTAACCTTGTGTCGCCTCAACCTGATGAACCGGGAAACTGACAAGGAAGGAATTATCAAAACCCCCTATCCTGAACATAGAACTGAGGAATACGGCGGCAACTCGACAACTCCAATTTCTGGTTCGTTTAATTGGTTTTGTGAACTCCTTGAAGACTACCAGGCCGCAGTCAATCGAGTATCAGATGTTGTGAATGGGGTCGAACCTATAGACGATAGCAAATAACCGAGACTCGATGCGGTGATTCGGTGCTCGTGTTTCGCTCACCGGAAAGAATCCCGCTCGAGCCTAACAAGCCTATCCGAGTCTAAGGGGGCAAAGGTTAAAACATAATTTCTACCATATATTGGAAAGATGGGGGGAGGATACGAGAGACACAATCACCGGCTCGTCCTGAACCGCGCTTATGATATACAGCCAAGAAAACCCTTAACCTTAACCGATGTGATACTAGCGAAAAAGCATTCCGAAACTAATGACCAGAAGCCGCGAAAGACACTATAAAATGCTTTTGCGCTAACTACTTTTCTAACCCGGATGTCCAAATGAACATTGGGGATAGCATGGCTTACTCTCTTAACGACGCCGCAAACGTCTTACTAGTTAATGGGCCGCCTAGCGCTGGGTCATCCGACACTCTATCGATTAAAAAGCGAGAGCTGTAGCAAAGCACTCTACCTACTTAGATGATATGGCCCAACTCATCTCCGGTATCAATTCCTAGATGGTGCTACTAACGTGTTACAAGAGATTTGGAAAAGGGACGCGCAGAGATAGACAATGCTGATGATCTCCTAAAGGCTGGAAAAGAGATACTGAACAAGCCCTTGCTGCTTCAGATTATCACGCCAATAATAAGAGCATGCTGTCAGATTGGGCATTGATTGGCATTCTTTTAGACAATATTGTTGACAACATAGCGCCTACCGATACGTTTACTCACCTCGGGATTTGCATATCAGAAAAACTGCTCTCTGAAGATGGTATGGATCTTTTCAGGGGAACGGGCACACATTTTACGGAAGGAAATGTGAATGAAATTAGTCAAGTGACATAAGATCGTGAGTTTAGCACGAAATTTCATCACAAAAGACGAACCCACGCTGAATGTACATTGTACAGGGTTTCCGCTTCAGTTATATGGCTCAGAAACCAGAAGATAGGAGCCGACTCATCCAGCTCGACCCAGAGGCTGGGACCCTTGAGGCAGCACAAAACAACAAAAAGACATTGTCTACTAATGGACGCAGAACATTGGAGTCTACTACAGCCTCTACAGAATTTTCCGATAATTTACCAAACCTTGTAGGTTTACTATATAGTTTGGAAAGTTTGGCGGGACTCCGTATCATGTGACCTTTACATGACATCGCTTTTGTTATATGTAGAGCGATCTCTCTCTGCTGGGCCAAATATTTTGGTCGGGCCTACAGCCGTGTCTATCTTAGCATCCCCCACTCGAAACTATGTCTTCCCATCATCAAACCACCATCTTTGCCTATCCCGCTTCGACTGAGGTCGTATATGCGGGCCCTGCGATCATCCCCCAAATTGAGGACGATCTCCCTACCCGACGGAGATTCAAACGGCAGCGGAGAATAGAAGGTTCTTCTGAGTCTGATGATAAGCCTGTTATTCTCGGTGACAATGAAATCCAAAATCAGGACTACCGATGCGGAGGACCAATGCTCGTAGCTCTCCCCGTAGAAACCACCTTTCTCAAGCCTACGAACCCACTCCGAGTCGAGTGGGACGAGAAACTTGAGCAGGAAGCCTTTCGCATTCTGGAGAAATGGGGTGTGGATGTTGCAGGGATTTGTTGTTTATCGCTCTCCGGAATCCCCGTCTCCCAAGAAAGAGCTTCACCTTACTGCTTTGATTTCGGCAAGAAAAAAAGAGCTCGACGACAAATGGCTTGGAGCAGCAGAAGAAGTTCGATCCTATTTTTGTGCTCACAGTCATTCCGACTTGAACGTTGAGATCATCGACGAGAGGGCGGTGGAGCCAGTTCACACCTTCCCTATCCCTTCGTCTGGCCCGTTCATTAAAGTTTGGAAGACAATTCGCTTGGATGTCTTGGACGCTTTGGGAGATCGAGACTGAGTAAGTGTGACTGTAGCTGTCCGTAAGACGGGTTCTGCCCAAAAGGTCAATACTATCATGGTTCTTGTCAAGCCAACGACACGTTACGACTGGGTTTCCGTACGCGAACGTCTCATCGGGATACTAGATTTCCACCAACAACCAAGCGTTGCTATTGAAGTTCGCCGCGGTGAAATTTTCCAAAATGATGACGACCAAATTGCGATCTCAGCAGATGATCTTGTCCAAAAATCTAAATTTGGAGGGAGTATAGCACTGCACGATAATCCAGAATCGTCTGCAACTCTGGGAGGGTTCTTAGAGCTGCTCCTCAACGGCCAATGGAAAAGGTTTGGAGTAACAAATTTTCACTGCGTTACTCCAGGTTCAACTCCAAACCAGCATTGGGAGACCAACACTTTGCGAGTTGATCACCCGAGCATTGGGGACATCGAGGAGTTCATCGCTGCACAGGAAGAAGAGATCAAGACTTCCCAAGCCGGGGTCTCGAAAGTAACCGATGAGATAGCCCAACCCATCCTCAAAGATGACCCCGGCGGCGAACCCAGGGTGAAAATGACCTACCGACTCGACAAAACGAATTTGGAAAAAGCACAAGCAGATTTAGACCAAGCCCGCGATTTCCTAAAGGCAAGGAAGGGAATGCTGCGGCGGGTATTTGCTGTGTCAGGATACCGCGTAAATGCAAAAGGGATGCTGCTCAATTGGGCCCTGATTGAAATTCTTCCAGACCGTATTGGCGATAACATGTTGCCTACTGGAGACGAAGTCTGGAGTTACCGAAAAATCTTCAAACCCCAAAAGTCGTATGTCGGGAAGACTGCGTCGCTTGAAGAAGATCTCAGATCTTTAAGAGGGGGAGGCGCACCCATTTTACGGGAGGACGGGTGAGTGGAGTCAAGACGACCGACATGAAGTCGTGGATTCAGAAACCAGATGGCTCTTGGCACCTAGAACAAAGCAAAGCATACCTTGCGACGAGGGCCAACCCTGCTCCAGCCTTTGGCGCCCCGGTGATTCTGGTTCTTTTGTACTTGACAGTGTCGGAGATTTTGTTGGGCTCTATGTACAGTATCCGTCTCCCTGTGCCTGTAGACCCCTGATTTTTTCTTTCCTAAGTTCCCCAGACCAATTATTTCATTACTTTTTATGACCCCCCTTTTATTTGCTAAGTGCCTGAGATGGACTGTTACTTTCTATGAGCCCCCTTGGGATTTTTTGTTGCTTTCCTACGACGATATTAATCCACCCAGTTCCCCTGGCCTCCCCACTTCATCAGGTCTATTGCGATTTGCTAAATTCGCTTTTTGTTTCCCGTAATACCCCTAATAAACCCACTGTTGTTTTTAGAACTGGCTTAGTTGATACAAGAAAATGAATACATTTGTCATGATTTTAATGACCTGCAACCATGCTTGTTATTAACAGGAACCTATTCAAAACTGGGGCTTGTTTCCATATACATCCTTCAGCTGCTCCCACGATATCGTCTCGCCATACATCGACTTCGCAGCGCGTCGCGGCGAGGATTGCTGTAGGTGCAGAAATATGCAATTTCAGAACGATCAGACCAAGAAAGCAGACAAGGTAGTCAAAGGCAAAATAGAAGCTGCTTCGAAATTGGTGGCTTGGTTTCGGCTATATTCGACTGCTGTTCTTTCTCTTTCAAGTATTGAACGACGAGATTCTTGAATTCAATAATTGGACGTTTCTCTTCATCCGATAGCCCAGGAAATGTCATAAACTCTCCACAGACTGCCAAACGCTCCAAGGGAGCTGTCTGTGCGTTGCTCCAGTCCAGGACTCCGGTTAGAATGAATTCATCGTCGAAGAGAACGTTGCCATGATGAAGATCAAGGTGGCAGAGAGGGAATGGTCCGCACACTCTATCGTCTAAGATCGTATGGCTTAGAGCAGCCTTCAAGACCCAGCATGCAGTAAGCCAATCCGCGTCATTGGATGGGTGGACCGGACGATCTCCCGATTCTCTGCCACCCTTTTGGCGTGAAAGAACTCCAAAGAGGTGTCTAGTGTTGCTGTAGCCCCTTCTGGCTCCACGGGTGGGTTAAGCTCAATCCCTCCGTCTTCACCAGCCCAGATCTGGCCGATGCGATTAAACATCAAAGTTTGGAGCTGAAAAAAGACGTCGGCCAGCTGCTCAGCGACTTTTTGGAATATACTCCCGTGGAACTGTTTTGGCCAGAACACTGTCGCAAGGCCGGCCAGGGAGGTATTCTGTCAGCATGTAAGGATAGCCAAACGGATTGTCTGGGCTGACGCAATAATCAAAGATTTAAGCTACGGGAATCGTTGTTTGGCCGCGAATGAAACCCGTGGTTGAGATTTCGCTCATTGATGTTACATAGCCCGTTCTGTCATCCGAGTCCGCAAGGTCATGCTGGACCCGCGCAATCCAGTAGATGCCATCGGAGAAGGCGACCTCAAAAACAATATTCGAAAACCCCCAGGTGAACCGACTGCGGTCGATGGTGCACGTAAGCGTGGAAGGTAAGCCCTTCTGCTGACGAGTGCGGGCGACGATTGCCTGAGACTCGAGATATTTGAATCTTGCGGTAGAGAGTATATCTTGCATGCACTTATGCTGGTCTGAATTTCCATCGAGGTGACCAAAACAGGCCCAACCATCGCTTCGTCTTGCCATTAGACCTTCGTATCCCGACGGGTACCTAGTATTTCACTTGGCGCCGCGTAATGCCCTAAAAGGTCACCGGTTGTACGCATTGAAAGCGCGGAAATTCTGAATCCGAGATCTCTGTGTCTTTGTCTTTTCGAAAGTAATCAAATTCTACCTCCGGGTAGTCTTCTAATGGGTGGGGATCGGGACTGATCGATGGCTTGAATCAACCTGAAGTCCTCCGCAACATCGGCGGCTATTGACACAGAACAGGGGCTGGCGCTTCCCCATGATCTTCAACTGTTTGAGTGCTAGCTACGCATCGAGGGCGCATAAATAAATTTTAGCCCACGACTTCGGACCATGCAATTTCTCCCAACCAGAAGCAACGAGTGTTCTTTATTCCTTTTGGCCATGGAGACTAGCATCGAGCTATGCTCGTTCTTCGGGCAATGTACACGTACCTAGGTATTGAATAATTTTGACCCCTTTGACGTGGAGGCAATTTTATATTGACGTCCGTCCGAGACGTTGAGATAAGCTTCAACTAGGCGCCGGATTGTACTCTACATACTCAACTCCTGACTCACTCCACCTAGCAACTTCAACGCAAGCATCGTGTCATCCCTTCGCATTTTTCGACTCTGAATTCTAGTATCTGTATCTTAGTACTTTTCAAACTGCTTTCTAGAGATCCTTTGGAACGAAAACCAGCAGGTACAGTACCTCATCCGTCGCGGATAACATAGGTACAGGCGAACCACTACCATAAGAAACCGAATAAAGACAACTATAAAACCATCGTCAAGCCGTATATGTTACTAATCATAAGGCATACCTTGAAAAGCAATTAGACATAAATCATAGCATCCATGCCAGTGAGAAGGTGGAGAAAGCAAATAGGAAACCAAAACGAATCATTAGCGAGGAAATTATAATGAGAATTCTTTGCGCAAAGTCAAAAAAAAAATAAGAAAGGGGACCACTAAACTCGCTGATAGCAAAAAAATATAGACGAGAAGGAGAGGAAGCAAGGAAATGAAAATCCATATAATCCATATTGCAAACAAGACAGTCCTTTGCGTTCATTCACCATCTCCGTACCCTCATAGGAGGAGGCACAGGGACTCTGTCTGGATCAACGATAATTTCATGCTCAATAATCCTTTCTTCGTCATAATCCGGCCTTTCAATTAATAACGGCGCTGCCGGTGGCGGTGGAGCTGGAGCCGGCAGCGGTGGAGGAGAAGGGGGTGTGATCATGCGCGCACGCTCCCGCTGGATTTCTCGAATTCGCTCACGGCGTGCCTGGCGATAGTCTTCAGAGACGGCGACGAGGCGGGCAACGTCATCCTGTATTGTTTGCATGTTAGATGTATATCGGGAACGGCGAGAAATGGAGTGTGAAGATCAAGGGGTTAAGCGGGGACCTACATATTTCAAATAAGCAAAGATATAATAGAAATACTCCGTCTCCTCATAATCATATCCAAGCCTCTCGATTGCCTCCTTGACAACAAGATCCTTGGTAATCTCCGTCCAAAGCCCATCTCGCTTATCTTTAACTCCCGCGTAGCGCTTTCCTATCCGGCCACGATTCCGTATACGCTCTCTATCCGATGGATATTCTTCTCCTTCAACGTAGAACTTTGACCGCCGCACACCGTTATACCGCTGCCATGTAATCTCCTGGCTAGCACCACCGACACCCTCCATCTCCACACGCTTGGTCCCAGGGGGAACATCCACAATGGCCCAGTCTTTCGTCGCACCATTGTATGCTTCACCAATGTGCCCTCCTTCATTAGCATGACGGTTGTAGTGGTCGGCTTCCTCGCGTATATTGGCAGCCTCGCGACGGTCTCGGGTAGCACTTTCTCGATCCCGCAGTATCACAAGGTCGCGATGTTGTTCTCTCTCTGGGGCAGGGCCTCTAGATGTTCTATGTGAGACGATGAGTTCGGATTCATCCCTATGATCGTGACGAGGGCGAGGGCTAGGTAACCGTCGGGGCGGCGAAGGGGCAGGAGCAAAGTTGTCTCTTTCTCGTTGACGTTGACGACTTGATTCATGATCGATGATGATTTCGTCATCGTAAGCCCGACCGTTACGTTCCCGCCTAGTAAAAGCATTAGTACTTCGACTTATGATGTTGGCTAAGGATTCGGCCAGCGTACCGTCTCCGAATCTCAATCTCGTCGTCACCCCGCCGCGAGCTTTCTTCAGACGGAGGCCGGCGTGGATGGACAACCTCATATCCTATGGGAACATTAACTCTTCATAACTGAAACCAGGCTAAACTTGAAACATTTTGCTCACCATGATCAACATGTCGGTGATGTGTAACCACGTCCTGATGTATAGGAGGTGCGCGGATGGGTGGAGGTTCAAACGGGCTACTAGGGCGTGATTCCGACGACGAAGAAGATGAGCTCTCTTCCCTTCTCCGAATAATAACCTCATCTCTTTCAATATCGCCTCTTCCGCGACCTCCGCCACGATCTCCTTCGTCCCTGCGAACGATGATCTCCTCCCTATCACCCCGTGGTTTTGACCTCTCCCTCACATAAGAACCTTTACGGTATCCATTGTCACCCCTTCCACCCTCCCTTTCTCTTTCCCTCTCCCTTTCCATCTCCCAATCCCGCTCTCGCTCCCATTCCCAATCATACCCCCTCACCGGCCGCCTATCAGCCCCATGCTCCTTCCCCCTTCTCATAAGATATTCATCCCTTTCAAAATCAGATTCACGTGGCGGTGGCGGCCTCGACCTCTCCCTCGTGCGCACAACCAGCTCATCCCGCTCAACACCCCTAGGCGCGGGCGGCGGCGACGGCGGTGAAAACCGCCTCTCAACAACCCTGGACCGGCGATGAACAGGCGAGATTTCATCCCTTCTGTGTCCATGGCCATGTCCACGCTCAACTTCTTGCTCATGTTCGATAAACTCAAAGTCATCATCCCTCACCCGCGGCCTCCTCACCAACGGGCCTGCACTGGAGCTGCGTCTATAAGCTTCTCTTAAGAAGTCTGGCGGTGAATGGCCACGCTCACGGACTCTCTCTACTTCTCGAACGCGGGGAGGCGGAGGATCGGGAGCGACAGGGCGTCTCCGACGATGTGCTTCGACGTCTTCTTCATAGATGTGATCGTAGTTGCCGCGGGGGCTGAAGCGGTCTCGCTCATACATGTCCCGCTCGTAGAGGTCGCGGGTTGCATTGCGGCGGGACATGGTAAGTGGATCTGATTTCAACTATTGTTGGCAGACTGCAATGCGGTCAACGAACGTTGCTGGACGAGGATCTCTAAAGGGCGTACGTGCAAATAACCCACGAGAAATTTCTCAATTAAATTCAGAATGTCAGTATTAAATCAATACAAAGTATCCAAAAATTTAAGAGACCCCAATATGAATGTGAGATGAACAGTCCACCTGACAAAAGCCTGCCTGTAATAGGTGGGCGGGTAAGCTTTGTCAATTATCCCCGCAGGATCTTAACTGTCTCGCCCACAGGGATTTTCGAGCACGATTTGCCCAAAAGAGAATATATCTAGAATAAGAAAAAAAGACAAAAAAGAAGAAGATGGGGAAGTTTTTCAATGTTGGGTTCGTTTCGCTTTCGTAGTTCCCCAAATCCTGCGCGCGGACGAAGCGAAACAGCAGTGATGTCATCGCCTTCATGGATGATGGAGCGGAGAAAATTCAGGGAATTTGGAGCAATAATAGGAAGATTTGGGTATAATAGAGCCAATTAATCTCGCATTTCCCAGTTACAATGGTAACTCATAATAGATATTCTATTATACGTTGATTATATACAGTTCTTCATGTTTTGGGTAAGCCATGGGCAGCAAACTTTACAGACTGTGGTTTATCCAGCGGGTAATTTGAATCCACAGGTAAGCTCCCGCCAATTGACCCCTGGTTGCCGCATGGAGTTCGTTCCGCCATCACATAATATAAATCCAAAATATAAACCTCTGTTCAAAATGGAAATCCCATATACTCCGCCATGGGTTATGAATCCTAAACCCTATTTTCCAACGCCGTACCCGCTCGCCGCCCGTATGCGAGAGGAAGAGTAACGCCCCAATGTAAAAGTCCTGATCCCCCCAAACCTGCCCAGGGCAAAATATAAAACAAAGAGAGATGACACCCCAATCAAAACCGATCCGGCCAAATATGCAAAAAGAGATCGCTATCAAAACGCTAAACGACTCTGTCGCTTATCATTATTTCCGCTACCACCCTTACGGCGGCCTCTCCCCCTTGAACCAGTACTATGTCGAGCAGGGGGGGTAATGGAGGCATGTTGCTGTCTTTCTTGCGCATAGAGATCCCTGGCAAAATGCCAATCTTCATGTTCACTTCTGTCGGGTTCCGGTACGGACTTGCTGCAACGGGGACAGGTGAAAGACGGCTCCTGTGCAGCTGAAATTATGGCGGCCCAGTCATCGCTGTCCTGTGGTGTTGGGAGAGCACTTTCATCTATGACAGGAGTTATGGTGGTGGGTGTGAAATGGGAAGGACCATGGCCAGGGTCATTGTCTTGTATGAAGAGAGACTCTTCTTCAGCTTCATCTATAGGACCAGGCGAGCGGGCGGCAGCATGATCATGATTGATATTATTAGCATCGTCGTCCGAGACCTTTCTTCTTTTCCGCGGTTCTGAACTATGCAAGTAGCCTTGTCGGATATCACCCTGTTGCTGTGCAGCTGGAGCTGCTATCTTCGCACCGGGATTCCCACGAAAGAAAGAATCCAAACTCTGATTCCCCGTAACCCCATCTTCAAACCCACTAACATTCAGCGACAAAATCTGACACGGCCATATATTCTTCTCACCAACAACCTGTGTCAACAGTGTCTTCCCAAGATCAAACAACACAGTATCATCAATGGGTCTCCCCGTCGGAATCGGAATCTGACGAGACCTCATCTGCCCCGCCGTCCGCCAGTGTATAGTAATCACCTTGGGCCGGCGTTTATTCTCCAAGACCCCTTCCTCCAGCAACCGGCCATAGATATCCGCAACAAAAATCTTTAGCCACTTCTCCGCCTGCGCGGTAGACTTGATACCAGGCCGAAACGACTTGGTCGAGAGCATAGACTTGATCTTCGTCCGCACACTAACCTCACTGTACTCATTGCCCCTAATAACATCATAAAGCCACAGCCCTGTCTCATCACCCAGCTTCCCCCTCAACTGCTCCAGCGAGACATTCAGCAGCTCACCAACCTGCTCCGTCCCAAACATCTCCACCACCTGCTTGCCCAACTTGCCCCCCAAAGCGCGTATCTTCGTAAACGGAAACCCGCCCAGAAACTGCTGCACCGCCCTATTGCGCACAATAGTCTGTTTATTCGGCTTATTGCACGCACTCCCCAACTTGGCCATCATCTTATTCCTCGCAATCCCCGCAGAGCACGTATATTTCAACCTCTCCCAGATCGCCCGGCGCACATCGCGGACAATATCCGCGCCAACAAGCATGCACACATCGTCCCAATCAGGATCATCCTCCTCCGCCTGCCCAACATCCAAATCAACCAACAAGTCCTCCTTCCCCCACTCCAGCACCGTCGTAGGCGGCTTGGGTAACCTCTCATTCAAATCCCTCGGCGCCTCCCCCTCCCGTAGCATAGGATACTTCTCCAACAGCACCTCATACACCAACGCCGACAAATCAACAAACACCTCATCAATCCCGGCCTTCTCAACCCTGACAAGCTGCTCGTACCTCCCTCCACCCACCGCTTCACCCCCAAACACCTCCCCAACCCCACCCCCAACCACCCTCCCCACCCACCCCTCCAACACCCCCCTTATAACCCCCAGTATCCTCCTACTCTCATTCCGATACGGCTCCAACGAAACCTTATCACTACCCTTCCTCTCCGCGGCGTCCTCTCTATACCTCCAATGACCCCCCTCCCCCTCCCGAAACGTCGCGACATGCTGCGTAATAAGCTCCGGGCAGCGCTTGCGCGCCTCGACCGCGGTGATCATGCGGGTGATCCCGAAGGCGCGGGCGGGGTAGTTGACGGCGATGAGGGAGTCCCATTGCTGGACAGCGAGGGGTTGGGTGAGGGGCGTGTTTAGGCGGACCATTTCGCATTGCGCGTAGAAGGCGTCGAGGTCTATGTGAGCGATTAGGCGGAGCGGGGTGCGGAGGGAGCAGGAGCGGAGGAGGGTTAGGTGGCGGTGGATGAAAGCGGAGGTAGTGGAGGGGATGGGTTGGGACATTGCTGTGAGGTGCGGAGGATAGTAGCGGTGGTGGTGACTGGCGGGGTGAGCATGATTGAATATTGTGTGTTTTTGCAGCCGTTGCTGGTGGCTGCTGGAAGCGCGGGGGGGATGTGAAGGGTGGTGGTGTGGTAGTGGTCAATAATAACGAGGATTGGTTGAAGTCGCTTTTCGTGATCAGGTCAATTAGCCAATTTTTATTATGGCCACCGATCTCTTCACAAAAACCACTTGTTTCTTTCTTTTTCCACCTAGTGCTGCTTTCGTTAAAATCAGAAATATACGCCCTTTACATCTATCTAGAAATCAATTTCATCGCTCAAAGGCCGGGCGCGTCTCACGATCCATGGATGAGGTCGCAACACGAGATCACATGACCGTTATCTTCAACCTCAATAACGTCACCGGAGAATATCGCAGGCAGAGAAAAAGACGAAAAGAATTGACATTTGACTATTATCGTCACTGAGAAGAAAAGAACGATGACAAGCATAGGCAAGCAATTGGCCTATCCAAAGTACTGGGACCCACAGAGGAGATATACGATTATAGATAGTTCTTGGAACAGCCCTCCTTGTTACGGAGTATTTTCTACAAAACCTTTAGTTTCGTTGTTGAAGAGGACAACGGTCCCGACTTATACTAACGCCTGACGCAAGGTACGTAGATAGGTAGTGATGTGAGCGTCATCACCCCTATCACGGCGCTTCTCATTATGTCATTATATACTTTTAATGACAACAGATCTGGAGGCATGAGGAACCTAATTGCACATTAAAGTTCTCTGGAGTTGTTTATAATGCGCCGAGAATTCCGTAAAACAAGAGTACAAGAGCTCTTATTTTCTCTGAATTGAAAAAAGAAGAAAGACGAGAGCCAGCTACTCCAAACCAACCCCCCATTCCCCATCATGAAGATCGCAGTTTTCAGCACCCAGCCATACGACCGCAAGTTTCTCAGGCAAGCCAACACCACTTTCAACCATGAGCTCGACTTCTTCGAAGCGCGTCTAGAGATCAAAACCGCAGTTATCGCAGCAGGATTCCCCATCGTCTGCGTATTCGTGAACGACGATGTCAGCGCACAGGTGATCAAGACACTGGCTCAGAACGGCACAAAGATGATTGCCTTGCGATGTGCCGGATTCAACAATGTGGACTTGGATGCAGCCAAGGCTAACAACATCACTGTTGCCCGCGTGCCACGATATTCCCCCTATGCTGTGGCTGAATATACGGTTGGAATGTTTTTGTCGTTGGATAGGAAGATCCACAGGGCATGGGACAGAGTGCGAGAGGATAATTTCAATCTCAATGGTCTTGTTGGACGAGATTTACACGGCAAAACCGTTGGCGTCATTGGAACGGGCCACATTGGATCTCTTGTCGCAAAGGCCTTCAGCGGGTTCGGCTGCAATGTTATCGCACACGATGCCGTACCAAATTCTGAGCTGCAAAAGATTGGAATTCCTTACCATGGGCGCGACGAAGTCCTTCGAAATTCAGACGTTCTCTGTCTGCATACCCCCCTCACACCAGAGACGAAACATCTCATCAATGCGCAGACTATAAAGACGCTTAAAGATGGTGTGGTAATAGTCAACACAGGCCGCGGTGCTCTCATTGATACTGCAGCGCTGATTCCAGCCTTGGAGAATGGTAAAGTTAGAGGCGCTGCGCTGGATGTATATGAGAATGAAGTCAATCTCTTCTTCAAGGATATGTCGGAAAAAATTGTCCGCGATCCTGTTTTCCAGCGCTTGATCACTTTCCCAAATGTACTTGTTACTGGCCATCAGGCGTACTTTACTGAAGAGGCCCTGCATTCAATTTGCCATACTACTCTTAACAATGTAGCGCAGTTCAGGGACGGCAAGGTGGATCCGTCGGTTTTGGTTTAAGCTGAAGACCGATTCAGAGAGGGGCCCGTTTCGTCCTGCTCTATGCTGTTATCTAAGGTAGTTAGCCAGCTTAATGTCAAAAGCTCGTGTATGACATACTCCATGAATACAAAGCCGCTCATGATATCACCGTGTAGCCGCTGGCTTTGATTCTGTATTCTGCTTAGGGTTGCGGATTGGCTTCACGAGTTTGAAGCCGACTTAATGATATCATGGATACGGCCGGTGCTGCCTGAATGTTAGTTATAAATGTATAGGTAAACCACAATCACCATCATGAATTCTGCGGGAGACGTGTTCAAGGCTCAATATCTTAATCGAAAGGCCCGTCTAGTCAAGGCCTAGAGTCGCAACATGAGATCACATGACCACATCCTCAAGAGGTCCCCAAGCACCCGGGAATCGAGCGGGAACAATAACGCCACCGGGGAATATCGCAAGCCACCAAAAAAAGTAAAACATGGCAATTTTGCGTCATCATCATTATCGCATCAGTACAGTTCAAAAAGAAGAGCAATGCCAAGCACCAAATAGGCAAGCAATTTGACCTGTATATAAATACAGCTACGGAGGCGCACGTCACTGAGCATAAACATCAATATTAGCTAAGATAAAGAAGATCAATAAGTAGTGCCTGGATACCTAGCACCCCCTTGCTGCAAAGTATTTATCCAAGAATTTGTTGTCAATAATTGAATTGGCTATTTGCCTTTTTACCCGCTCTCTGCTGCAGCAAAACCGCGCGGCTCCATACCTAAGCGGCAGGTAACTGGTTGGCTGAATAGCTAATTGATAACTTTAAATGAATAAACAAGGCGGTGAGAAAGTTCAGAAGTTAGAACCAGCTACGTGGATAGCTGGCTGGCGCAACTTCATATAGAGAGCGGATACCTGTTGACAGTTGTCCTGTTGGGTCACTACTAGCCAGCTAGTTCAAGCATCCGAGGTCAAAGTTAAAACTCCCACCGCCTTGCTCAGTGTCCTTTACTTGGCCTCCTACGGCGGACGATAACGACAAAAGTCACAAATGGATTTTACGTGTTTGCGCTAGAAAATCTATCACATCAAAAAAAGAAGAAAGATTTGGGCTTAAATAACTTCATAAATATTGAAATATACAGAGCTGTAATCATATTCAGTTTGAAGCTCTTTTAAAATAGAATAACTTTCTTCATATAAAGAATTTCATATCTTTAATATTTATGAAGTTACGTGAGTTGATAGTTTGATCTCTATCTGAGTAGTTTTCTTTTTCTGCCATCTCTATTACATAGGCGGTGAGATACACTCACACTAAATGTATGAGTGAGTGATCTCACCGCCTTCACGCACCTATAAGAATCTTGAAATCAAAGAGAAGATGGCAGAAAAAGAACATCAATTAAGTTACAACTTTCAGCTGCTAATAATTGTCTAAGTGCTCAACATACAGAAAAATTCCTCTAAAATTAATTACTTAGATTTGAATGAGCTTCAAAATGAGGTTACTTTTGTATGTCTAGCAGCTATAGTCATGAAGTTATTTAAGTTCAAAATTCTTCATAGTAGAGTAGATGAGTTACTAGCGCATACAGCCAAAAAACCATTTGAGACTTTTGTCGTTATCGTCCGCCGTACCTCCCCGCACTGCTAGGCGATATAAAAGCGTAAAGAGAGAAAGGAGGAAAGCGGTTTCGTAGTATAAGTCCTGAAATATTTCAAAAATTTCTGATATACCGAATCAATAGTCCAACATTACTTGGTGAGTCAAGTATAGTATAGATCAGTATTGCGCTGGTGGTTGTTGACCCTCCCTTTGCGTTTCTGATTCAATAGGGGAGTCTTCTGCTTACCCTTGCGTATACTCTCAGCCAAACGCTGGGACCAGAAACCATACGAATCCCGAAAACTAGCAATTGGCTTGGAGCTAGGAAAGCCTTCCGCTCCCTCAAGACGGCCCTATCGAGAGAAAGGCAATAACCGCCTTACTTCCGCAAAGTTGATACGGCATCGGTGTATACACCCCTGAAATACTCCGCCTTGCTATTAAAACTGGCCTGATAGATAAGATGTTGATAGTGATCCGATAGAGTAGTCGGCCAATCGGTGATTGAACAGCGACACGAAAGCAAGGAGAAGAAAGAAAGGAGCACCTCAAAAGACGAGGCATCCAACACCAACATGGACATGCAGAAACCGGTGTTGTTCCATTATACGCACTCGCCATTTGCAAGGCGGGTGGCATGGTGAGTTGTCCGGATTTTGCCTTCTTTCATATTCCTTTTGCGGATGAGCCGACTAGCGTATAAGATTCCTTTCAAAATGATTGCAGCCATCTCCATTGCATAATTGCGGGTTGCTGATTTGCTTGCTTTGTTGATTTCAGGTACCTAACCCTTCGGGGTATTCCGTACGATCAATGCGTAAGCCTTAACTCCAAGAGCAATGAGAATGCTTCGAGCTCCTGTATCGATGCCATAACTTGAGCAACATGCTGAGAAATTTGCTGCGAACAGCTGCAACCGATAGTCATGCCTAGACCCGATCTTCAGGCGTTAGGCGTCCAATATCGTCGTATTCCGGTCATGG
The DNA here is from genome assembly GCA_002573585.1 of Helicocarpus griseus UAMH5409. Lineage (NCBI taxonomy): Eukaryota > Fungi > Ascomycota > Eurotiomycetes > Onygenales > Ajellomycetaceae > Helicocarpus > Helicocarpus griseus. The sequence continues at coordinate 127,334 of PDNB01000018.1, read as the reverse complement.
CTGCTGGCAAAGACATTTATTGCGACACACGGCTGATCCTGCAAAAGTTAGAGGAACTGTTTCCGGAGGGGCGACTGGGTGCGGAGGATCCGGATGGACGGACGCTCGAACGGTTGTTGGAGAACTGGACAGTTGACGGTGGGGTGTTCTTCCGTGCGGTCCAACTGATCCCGGTAGATTCAATAATCAAAGCCCATCCCAAGTTCATCAAAGACCGCGAAGAAGCTAGTTCGATGAGTTTTAGAAAGGAGGATATCTTGAATAATCGTCCGGACGGGATGGCCCATATCAAACAGGCGTTTGAATTCCTTGAGACGACCTTGCTTGCGGACGGGAGGGATTGGGTCCGTAAGACGGATAAGCCTACCCTGGCAGATATTCATGGTATGTAGGCATGCATAGCATCCAAATGCTTTAAGAGTCTCCGTCATAGGTGGTAAAGAAGACGGCTGACATTTTTCGGCCCCTCAAAGCGATATGGCCAATTGACTGGGTAAACGAATTGGAAGGGGCCCTTGATCGCGATATATTCACAGAAGCCCGATTTCCCAAAGTGTTCGCTTGGATGGCTCGGTTTAGAAAGGCATTGTCGGAAGCCAAATCCGTATCACCCATGCCGGAATCCCTTTTGGGCAACCAAGTGTTGGAAAGAGTGGTCTCTGCAGATTTTGTGGAGCCGGAAGGGGTAGTTGATAAAGCGGATGTGTTGAAACTCGAGAAGGATCAGGATGTAGTCGTGTGGCCAACAGATTCTGGTTTCAACTATAAGGACACCGGGAGACTGGTGGCCCTCACCACCCACGAGGTGGTCGTGCAGCGTCCGACTATGGATAACCGGACTGATATTCGCATTCACTTTCCGCGAACCAATTTCAAGATTGTGCCTGGAGGTAACGGCGACGTATCAATGGCCAGAATATAAGACTCTCGCGAAAAAACCGTTGGGAGTCTCAATCTATTATCAGGAAAGGGCGCCGCATGAAAAAGTCAAGTCGACCTCTATGGCTAGGCGACTCGGCCAACTGTGTCCGAGTGTTCGTTTCTACTTGCCAGAGCTTTTGTTGGGGTGGTGCTATCTACCTGTATGTGAAGTTAGTATGTGCATAACATCTTGGAAGTGAATGCTTTTAATGATCCACACAATGCCATTCTAGAAAACAGGATAGTAGAAGGCTAGTAGAGTGGAAACACATGTATATCTCCTATTTGATCGGGAATCTAGATTGAAAATCACAGGTGGAGAAGCTGCAGCAGCAATTGGATGGATAAATGGTGAATTGTATCCGACTGTGCACAAAAGTGCTTAACGTGATGCTGAGAGACGAGAGGCAATATCTGACAGGATGTTGATAATCCAGCATATTTAAGAGAACGCAAATAGGAACGAGAGCTCGTCCGTGCCGTCTTCATCTGTAGGAACAAAGCAAGGGGGCGCTGAGACGCTGAATATTTATTATCGCCTAAATAATAATAACCTTTGAGCTGTATGTACTGTACGTATTTGATAAGGATGTGGGAACCCTTTCGGAAGCTAGACGGTGGAAGCCGCTGCCCAATGGGATTCCACCAAATAGTGCAAGTGGAATACTCTCAATAATGACCCTCGTAGAAAGTGATAAACATCGTCGATGACGAGGGTTCTGAGAAAGTGGTTGTATCTTGCGAACATGAGGCTGATCAGCCCATCAGCGTGGCAACGATTCCCAAGGACAAGGGACACAGCGGCTAACGATGGGAAATCCTGGCTTGGCGAGAAATAACAGTATCCGTAATTCAGCTGATTGCCACGGTGAACACTTTTGGGGTCTTGAGTAAATAATAATTCTGTGTGGCTTGGGGCTTCTGGAATCTCGTTGGGCCAGGCGTGTCTGCCCAAATGCACGCATGTCTGCCTAACCGACACCGTCGGCCTCACCAATCAGCAACCACGACGGGCAGTTCTGCAGCTGAACCCTACCCGACGATGCTGAATGATCCAACTCTGGATGCCGAGAGGAGCATTGGGGTTTCTGTGTCCCAAGGACTGGGATAACAGTGGCCTGGTTGAAGTCGTGTGGTGTGTGGAAGGGGGTAGCTAGGGAGATCGTTCAAGCTTCTTTTCCCTGCCACCAAGGGTGTGTTACTCTGCCAGGAATTTGTGTGAGAAAAAGCTGTTTGCTATGAGGGTAGTAGAGATTTCCAATTCAGGATCCCGGAACCTGGATTCCCCTGGTTAGGGTTTTGTTTGTTCTGTGAAGTTTGAAAGAAGCTGACTGGCGATGACAGTTCCCACGGCACCACGTCTGCAACCCAAAACAAGCCAGGCCTGATACCACATATGTCACTCGATGGATTGAGGAAGAGACGACGCATTGGAAAGACAGGTCTCCACAGTTGGTTTGGTCTGTTGGCCCTGTCCTCACCGTTGTTTGTATGTCGGCTGGAGCGGCGCATATGAAGAGATCCACGTATAGGTAGCCGATCAGAAGGCGGGAAAGGGAAAAAGAGGCAAGAAAGCTGCATCACGTAAGAATAAGATCCAGACAAAGTGGCTGGTAGCTAAGAACTGCCCCATCAAATCCATCTCGAGGTTGTTGATTGATGAGATATACTCTGGTTGTACACAGGCATTGATACGGCGGGAAGGTACATGTGGTGCAAGGCAGAGTTGTGCGGCGGCAGGAAGTACACCTGCGGACATCCAATGGCCTGATGCATATGTTATTTGGTCTGGGCTGGTCTTCGCCGAAATAAAAACCGCCTCACGCCGTGGCACCAAACAGACATTCTTATTTATTATTATTATTTATTGTTTTGATCACTATCATTGATCATTATTGTCTCTTCAAAACCGTCTCAACCGCCCGCTGCAGTATCACCGGCTGATTGGCTGGCAGGCTGCCCCACGGCCATCGTCCCCCCTCCTCTCCTCGCTTGTGCTCGTCTGGCCTTCTTATCCTCGTCGTTTTCTCTCTCCCCCTCTCCCTCTCTCTCCCCCATCCTCTCCGTCTTTTCATCTCTTCTTCCCTTCTTCCTTTCGCTTGTCCGTTCCCACCCATCTTGAATTCCATCATCCTATCATCCTCAACCAGGACACAGTTACTCCCAGGAGAGTCCTTCCCCCTCACTTACCTCTTCTATCCGCCTCTCCTCATTGCTCCCACACTCAGCCTGTCTCTTGTGACCGCGCCTTCTGAACCATCCCCGCCCGACTCTTAATCGCAACAAACACACAAGGCTTGACCGTTGTTGTCATCTGTCATCCTTCCCTTCTCATCTCTCATATATATTCTCGTCTGGCTGCCATCGATTTCGCCATCTATCTGCTCTGCTCCTCTAGGCCAGATTTTCCCCTCTCTTGCCTGCTGTGACTCGCATCGCAGCCGCCTCTGTACTACCTACTCTTACCTGTACTGTCCTCAGGAGTCATCCCTATTTCCAACGGCCTTGGACTTCCATAATATCCATATCCCATTGAGGTCTATACACAGAGGCTCGTCTGATCCTCGCCACTTGGATTAATTTTACCCCGGAATTTCTCTACCTGGCTGGCCTGGATTTCTACCCGTCTCCTGGACATTAGGACTTAAGTGTCACATCTAATTGCTTCTGAGTGTTTATTTACACTAAGAGCGTTGTGATAACAAAAAAAAGATTTAAAAAAGGTCGTTGCGCGGAAAATACCAAAGAGAGAGAGTGTGTGCCGTGCCTGTGTACCAAGAGCACTCCCTCCCAGGATAAGGACTTATTATCAGCCTCAAGAAAGGACAGCCAATTCCACTGCGGACCATCACAGTTTCCAAAGCTGTATTCATTTTCTCTTCTTTTTTAGCCCCTATAATTATCTATCCCTCTTCGTCTTCAACCAGCCTTTCGTCTCAACCCCTGGTCTTGCTTCTTTTACATCTCTCAACCAATACTATCCGGGAAGATCATAAACATCACCAGTGGAAGCCTTTTACTTTTTTGTTAACGTGAATTGTTTGCCAACATGTCACGCCCTCATGGAAGATATGAAGAACCCCCGGAACGACAGAACGAGTACTTCATCGAAAAGAATGGCATTGCCCGCGAGGTTATTCAGGCTGATATTTGCCGTTATCTTGGAAATCAGGCTCTAGTGAAGCCTGGAACTCATCAGGTCCGGCTTCCCCACATCAAATTTTCCTTTTCTTGAAAGCCTGGCTACCTCAGTTTTTCTACGCCTTTTATCTTGTCCATTAGCCGTCAACATACTGACGAGGTACTTATAGGGTCGGCAAGGTTATTTCATTCGCGCCTACCGCAATTTGACACCTGTAGGCACCCCGCTTTCTTTCAACCTTTATCTGCTGGAATGGAGGGTTGCACGAAGTTTAGGAGCTGACTCTTGGTAACTTGAATAGGAAATGATTGCAGACCTGAAGGCTGATTCTGCACGGTGGGAGGCGGAGTCTGCCGCGAGAAGGCATGAAGGCCAGCCTCCAGCATCAGGTATTCACAACCAAGAAATGGTCATGCCTTCAGAACCTAACAGGTTTATAGGCGACTATAATGCGTCTGATACCCATGAAAACCGCCAACGGACCGGACCATCTGTTGCCTTTGCCCCATCTCCTAACCAATATGATGGCTATGGTGCACCGGCGCAATATAGTTATAGCTCTGCTCAGCCTGGGCCGTACCAACCGTCTTACTCCCAGCCGACAACATATGGAGCTGTTCCTCCTACTTACGCTCCTGTTGGTGGCCCGTACCCAGCGCACTCACAACCGCCAGTTAGCAGTCCTGAGTATACATATGGGGGTGATCCTCCTTACCCTGCATATAATAATGATCCCAGAGCAAATCCAAGATATCCTGGCCCTGGTTACGACAACGAACCCGAATATGCACCCGTGGTGACATCTAGCATGGGCTATCCGCCCACTACCATTCCTGACCATCGGGCCCCAATCATGGATGGAAGATACCCTCCCGATCAAGCCTATCGTGCCGCAGGACCACCGCCACCTAGGGATCGAAGAACTCGTTAATTGCCAACTGGATACAGTGCCGTCAGTACTCCGGAATTCCGGGATTAATATGCGTTTTACCCGTCGGCAACAACAAAGTCACAATGCATCCTTTTGCTGGAGCCAGACTGAAATGTGCTCGATAGGATGGAGAACATTGTTTCCTACTATTCCCGCATAATGTCGCTGCCAGCCTTGGGTGCCAGTTATGCTAGTGTTTTGCGAAATTTAATCCACATGGAGTGAAACCCACTTATGTGCCCTTGGATACACAGCGAACCCCATTGACTTACAGTATTATGGACTCAATGCGACCCGCATTGCTTGTGGTTTACCAGTCCTTTGAAAAAATGCCCGCCAGGGCGCATATAGCGCCCTTTAAGATTTATCTAATGATTTTCCTTTTGCGCTTCTGTCTTCCACGGATCAACCTTGGAACCGCTTCTAAGCTTGACTGGATAGCGCGGTTCGGTGTCTTCATTTTTAACGATAAGGGAGCGGTGGCTGTTTCTCTGAAGTTTCTTGGTTTTGTCTTGCAGTGCCATTTAATTTCAAGTTATACATGTTCTTATTCTGGCCACCAGCTTCGTCCTCTCAGCGCGTGTGCCATGGGTAATGCAGACACCTTAGGATTGGTGGTGTATCCGCTTGGGTCGCTGCCTGTTATCTGTGGATAAGTTCACTTCTATTTTGGTTTGCATTCGATCAAGAGCGTTTTGTTACGATTTTCTATAAAAAGACGAGGTTATCGATGTTCATGTAGATAGTGCATCAGAGAGGCGTTTCAAGTCAATGGGTCAAAGTAATGATTTTCCTTTCAACTGTGCACTGGTCTTTTCGTCCTTGTTTCAGGCGAAGTGGAGGAAGGACATGGAAGAAGGTCCTTTGGCGTTGTCTCATTAGATTTGCAGCTGTTCTTTTTTTTTTTTTTCATTTTCATTTTTTGTTTTTTTCAAGTTTTTCGCGATGCTTTTTACTTGCTATTTATGAAAAAAACGTTTTTGCTTTGGTTTATGAAATGGACATTGGCGATACCCCTTTTTCAAGATTCATTAGCGCCGTCATTAATTAATACCTTAAAACCTGCTTACCAAAATAATTGAAGAATGCTGCTGCTACTACCATTCGTCTTTTCTCAGTATTTCAATTAACTCGTGTAGCTCCTTGCATATAGCCCTCTTGACCGGGGTTCTTGTAGAGCAGAAGCACACTGATCTCGAGAAGTCAAGGTTGGCTGTTACGTAGCTTGACTATAAACGATCGTTTAAGATGAAAATGAAATGTCTCTACTATATCCACGTAAATACTTTAGTGTTTAGTGAGTCTATCCAAGCAGTAGATAGTATGCTGGATGCACGATATGCTGAAAGAATAACCGCGATTAGACTGCGACTCCGTCCATCCAGAGAGATGAAAACAGCGGAAAGGCGTTCTTCCTGGCAGTGGACAGACAAACGGACTCACTTCGCCATCCAAGCGCGAACCCCACACAAACCACGTCTCGCTGCCCATTTTCTACTTATAATGCTCAGTGCTAGCTATCATCATGGTAAGCTGGGTTTCCGTGGGAGACGACGGTGCCAATCAAGGGTTTAAAAGCAGACCAAGGGATGGGCATCGTTCTTGGTGTTTGGTTTGGCTTTATCCATCGTAGCTATTGCTTTTTATATAGGGGCTAGTGCATAAAATAATGGCGTCCCCGGGTATAATTGGCCTTCTCAGGCAGGCATGCAGAAGTGCGGGGGTGTATACCTAGCCTCGTAGCTCCGAGGGCGCACGTCGTGGACGTCTCAGATGAGAATAGCTGTGGACACTACAACATCTTACCTTTCCATTCAAGCTCATACGTTATCGTGTGCGCCCTTGCGATAGGTTCTATACTGGGACGCCCTCACAATATGAAAAGCCATGTCTGCCTCGTCGATGACCCACGATGCCTACACCGTGGCGTGGATCTGTGCGTTGCCGCTGGAAGCAGCGGCTGCAACTGCAATGCTTGATAAGATCCACCCAAGCCTCTCGCAGCCGGAAGGAGACAACAATACCTACACCCTTGGGGAGATTGCTGGGCACAAGGTAGTTATTGTTTGCCTGCCGTCAGGAGTGTATGGCACTGTTTCTGCTGCCACTGTCGCTGGCCAAATGCGGTCAACCTTCCACTCCCTCCGTTTCGGCCTGATGGTTGGAATTGGGGGAGGGGTCCCGGGTGCAAACCATGATATTCGACTAGGGGATATTGTGGTAAGCAAACCTACCGATGTTTTCAGTGGGGTGGTCCAATATGACTATGGGAAGACGGTCTCCGATGGGAGGTTTCGGCAGACGGGCATGATGAACCAACCGCCTCAGATTCTCTTGAATGCGATATCTAGAGTGCAGACGGAGGAACTGCTAGGTGGTCGTCAGGGTCTGTCAGAGGTGATATCTGATACATTGCTTAATATGAGTGCGGAGTTGAAGGCGCGATGCTCAAGACCGTCCCAGGAGCACGATGTGCTATTTGATGCAAGCTACGATCATCCCGAAACCGAGGACACTTGCATAAGCTGCAATAAGAGACACCTTGTACAACGAGCCCCAAGGACTTCGGACAAGCCCGAAATCCACTATGGTCTCATAGCTTCTGGCAACCAGGTCATGAAGCATGGGAAAACACGGGATCGCCTCGCCAAAGAACATGATATTTTGTGCTTTGAGATGGAAGCGGCTGGCTTGATGAACCAACTGCCATGTCTGGTTATTCGAGGCATATGCGACTACTCGGATTCTCATAAGAACGAACAATGGCAGGGCTACGCAGCTCTGGGGGCTGCCGCCTATACAAAAGTCCTTCTCGCTGTGGTTCCAGTGAATCAGCCCCGGCAGAACCAAGCGCCCCAGAAATCATCGTGGATGGTTCCCTTTGAACGAAATCCTAGATTTGTTGGACGTCACGATCAAGTGAATCGACTTATAGATGCCATCCTTAGCAAGGATCGGACTCGGAAAATGGCAATCTCAGGTTTAGGAGGGATGGGTAAGACCCAAGTTGCGCTTGAGGTTGCATATGAGATCCGGGAGAAGGAACCGGATCGCTCTGTCTTTTGGATACCCGCAACCAGCGTGGAGACGGTTGAACAGGGATTTATGAATATTAGTGAACATTCAGGGCTACAGGATGTAACGCCTATGAATGCGAAGTTTCGAGTCAAGGAATTTTTGAGCTCCGAAGAAGCTGGTCCGTGGTTACTAATAATCGACAATGCGGATGACAATGATATGTGGATGAATATTGGGGATTCTTCTCCTGCGCTCAAGTCTTGCATCCCGCACAGCAAAAACGGCTTCGTTCTTTTCACTACGCGGAACCAACAGCTTGCTATAAAGCTGGTCGGCCCGGAGATTATCAAGTTACTTGAGATGGGCGAAGATATGGCCGCGGACCTCCTGAGAATGTCTCTAATTCGCAAGGATTTGGTCGACGACGACGATGCATTTCGTCTGCTTCTGCATGAGCTTAGCTGTTTACCCCTGGCTATCATACAAGCTGCGAATTACATCAACGAAACCGAAACGTCTCTTTCCACGTACCTTTCACTCCTTAGAAACCAGGAAACAGTGATGGTCGAACTACTAAGCCAAGATTTTGAGGACGAATGGAGATATGCGGATATCAACAATCCAGTCGCTGCCACTTGGCTGGTTTCTTTTCAGCATATCCAGAAACTAAATTCTCTGGCGACGGACTATTTGTCATTCATGTCATGTATCGATCCTAGAGACATCCCTCTATCACTTCTCCCGCCGACTGACTCGCCTATCAAGCAGCGAAACGCACTCGGCCTCCTTAAAGCGTATTCGTTTGTTACAGGACAGAGTAATGATCAGTCCGTCAGCCTCCATCGGCTTGTCCATTTAGCAACGAGGAACTGGTTGAGGAATAATGGATCTCTGGAAAAGTGGCTTGTTGATACAGGAAAACGACTGGAAGATATATTCCCTTTTGCTTCGTATGAAAACCGTATGCTCTGGCGAGAGTATCTGCCTCACGCCCAATTCCTCCTTCAGAGCAAGGAGTTCCACAAACATACGAGGTGGAGGCAAGAGTTGAGTCATAAAGTTGGCAAGTGTCTTTACAGGGACAGCAGATTTACTGAAGCGTATGCTCTGTTCAAGCCAGTTGCAGACGAAAGACTGAATGAGTATGGAAAAGACCATTACAAAACGCTGTCTAGTTTGTTCTGGGTGGCAAACACCTATCGAAGACAGAAGCAATGGGCGGAAGCAGAAGACCTAGAGGTGCAGATGATAAATATATGCAGAACAATGTTTGGACCGGGCGACCTCACCACGCTGGCTCGAATGAATAACCTGGCAGGTATCTACCGGCGCGAGGGACGATTTTTAGAGGCGGAAAAGCTAGGAATTGAAGCGTTGAAAATATGTGAAGCTGAACTTGAACCGGGGGGTTCAATTACTCTTACGACCATGGCCTCTCTAGCAGCGACTTATGGGTGTTTACGGCGGTGGGCGGATGCAGTGCGGTTGCAAGTTCATGTCGTCCAGACATCCAAGAGAGTACGGGGCGCTGGACATTTAGGGACGCTGGTGGCAATGAGTGACTTGGGTTATCTATACCTTGATCAGGGACGGTTAGTAGAAGCGGAAAATACATTTCTTCAGGCTCTAAAACTATACAAAGTGTCGCCTGGGCCTCTCCATCCAGAAGCTCTCAAGACGATGAACAATTTAGCGGCGACGTACTGGAACCAAGGGCGACGGGTTGAAGCAGCAAACATGGAGATTGAGGCCTTGGAAGCCTCCAAGGCGACCCTTGGCCCTGAACATCCAGATACCTTTAACAGGTTGCGGTTTATATCCAACATATTTCAACGTTTGAATCGGCACTCAGAGGCGTTATCAATGTCAGAGGCTTATGTCCGAATGCGACAGGAGGTGTCCGGTCCCGATCATCCTGATACCCTTGCTGCTATCGCGGAATTAGAGCGTTATAAGAATTACCTCAGGCATCTCCAGTCTCCGTCGCCCGTGGGCGGCGACAGAGACTCGAACCCAGCCCCTGCTGAGATATCCAGTGAGAGACTTTCGTCGGCCAATCAGCAAGATATTAGAAGGCCGGAAAGCGGTGTATTCTCTGAGCCTCTCTTGCTAGCAGGGTTGAAACAAGCTGGTCGAAAATCTAGTAAGATAGAGAGCGAGGACAACGACGATGATGTTGATTAGCTCTCAAGAGATGGCTGCTATACATTACACGATGCTGTGGTTGGTATTATAGTAGTTAACTTTTCGCAGGAAATGAACCATAGAAGCCATTATAGGAAGCTTGCCTGACGCCGCGGGACACGGGAGAGTTATAAAGAGATGTATATGTTGATGTATGTACAGGTACAAGACAAAGGAAATAGCTCTGTAGAAATTGTGAAACAGCAATTCTTCCCCCTTGTGCAGCTACTGCTTTGTTCAGATGGAAGACGAGAACTGAGCGGAGTCGTCTGATTTCCTCATTGCGCAGTGGCCGCAAATAGCCCATATCCCAGACAACTCCCGCCAGACTGCCCCTTTTCCAACAAGATATTTTTTTTTCTCAGTCATTATTAGACATCGATCAACGCCGTTCTGCTTCCGGAAAAAGGTCCCGCCGTGATCGATCAACTGCGAATGTGAGAGGGGGTTTTGTATCCGCCTGCCGCTCACGTCTAGATTTTAAGACACTCGATCGTCTCCGGCCATTGGTGCTTGCGCGATTCGAATTACCCAGTTATTCATCATCATATCCTTCAGGAATCTTTCTTGGCCCAGGAGGAACTAGAAATTGCAATTGAGGGAGGGACTAGTTAGCCATTTGTTCGAACTCAGGTTTTCTTTCAAAACAATGCATCCCCCACGGAGGTCCACACGGATTTTCCCGAAACGCAACGAAAGCCGGCCCAGCGTAGACATAGAGGAACAAGGAAAAGGGCAAGACCAAAGCAATTCCATGACGCAGACCAGAAGAGAGGCAAGACAAGACAAGACAAACACCAAAGCAGAAGAGGAAGAAACGTACTGGGATAAGTCATGGGAATTGGCGGGGGATCCACATCGCCGAGATAGCGTCTGAGAGGGGGCACGGTGACGAGGGCGACGGGGCCCATGGAGCCTATGATGATGCTGAAGAAGATGGCTGGCTTCTCGTGGGCGGCCCAGCGCATGTAGCGGAAGGGCGTGGACCAGAAGTGTGGTGCGGACATTGTGGATGAGATGGATGGCCCGGGTGGCCGACGATGCCGCGGGGAGGGGTTCAATTGAGGGGTTTCGGGGTACGGAGAGGGGGTGGAGGTGAGGATGAGAAGTGGCCGCAAGCTGCGGAGGGGGAGGTGGTGAGGAGAGGAGGATGAAGTTGGAGAAGTTGAAGTTGAAGATGGAGAAGGTTGATGTTTGTCTGCGGCTTATCCGAAATGGAGCTGATTGGAGGGACCGGGGCTTGGCGTCTTTGGGATCACCACGTTGCTTGTTCATGGAGAACTACGACAATACAATACAACATCCGAACCGAGACTGTCAGACAGACATGAGGAATTGAGTGGTCTATTACTTACGGCTGGACAATTGAAATACTCTTCTCCTCTGCTTAATCTCCTCCTTCCCCTCCCGTCCGCCTCCCCGCGCGGACCAGCCCTATATCAACAATGCGGTGGCTTCTTTCTCTACTTCTCTTGGGGCTCTGGGGAGCTGTCGTGCATGCGCTGAGCAGCTCTGGCAATCGGCTACTGGCCATTCTAGAGGATGTCGCAGAAAAGGACCAGTTCTCGATACTTTGGAAGGACTTAGAAGGTAATTTTCTATTCCACTAGAAGAATAATTGGTTATGTTTTGAGTATACAAGCTTACCATTTACATCTGTATGTATACAGGTCGGGGTTACTCAATATCCTTCCAATCACCCAAGGACGAGCAGCTAGCGCTCTTCAAGCATGGAGAAAGAGCTTATGACCATCTCATTCTCTTCCCTCCAAAGTCCAAAGGTCAGTACGTGTTGCGGTCGCGCCCAATTGACGGGAGACCAGACTAAAACAGCTGTTGGACATACAGGACTCGGACCTGCCTTGACTCCCCAAATCCTCCTCAGCTTTATCAACAACGAAGGAAACATTCTCCTCGCACTATCCGGCGGCTCACCGATACCCAGCGCAGTCAATTCGCTCCTCCTGGAGCTGGACATCAACCTCTCCCCCGACCGCAACGCCCTCGTCGTCGACCACTTCAACTACGACACCCTCTCCTCCCCCGAACAACATGACGTTCTCCTCCTTCCCCGACCCCAATCACTCCGCCCAGATCTGAAATCCTATTTCTCCGGCGAGGGAATCGTCGCCTTCCCCAGAACTGCGGGCCAGTCATTGGGGGCTGCGAGCCCATTGCTGGCTCCTATCCTCCGAGCTCCGGAGACGGCATATAGCTATGATACGAAAGAGCAGGTGCAGACTGTGGAAGATTCGTTTGCTTCTGGATCGCAAATCTCGCTGGTGTCAACAATGCAGGCTAGAAACTCGGCACGGTTTACGGTGCTGGGCTCTGTGGAGAGCCTTGAGGACAAGTGGTTCTCCGCGAGCGTCAAGGGTCTGAAGGATGGAAAGAAGACGCAGACAATGAATAGGGAGTTTGCAAAGCAAATTAGCGCCTGGACATTCAAGGAGACGGGTGTGGTCAAGGTTGGGAAAGTGCAGCATTACCTGAGCGCTGATGGGGTTGGGGAGGTGGCTCCCTCGAATGAATCCGGGGAATTGAACCCTTCCATCTATAGGATAAAGAACGATGTGGTATGTTTAAACCTCAAATACATTGTTTCTTGTTTGTAATATGTTGACATCTATGCCCAACAGACATACAACATCGAGCTCTCCGAGTACGACTACGACCACTACGTTCCCTTTGAAACCCCTGCAGAAGACGCTGTCCAACTCGAATTCACCATGCTCTCTCCGTTCCACCGCCTCAGTCTCAACCCGGTTACAAAAACCGCAAACAGCACCATCTACAGCACTTCCTTCACCCTGCCCGACCAACATGGCATTTTTTCCTTCCGCGTTAACTACAAGCGACCATTCCTCACCAACGTCGATGTGAAGGAAGAGGTCACCGTCCGACACTTTGCTCACGATGAGTGGCCACGTAGTTGGAAGATTACTGGCGGCTGGGTTTGGATTGCGGGCTTGTGGTCTGTTATCGGTGGCTTCCTAGTTTTCGTCGCTGTATGGTTATACTCGGCGCCGCCAGAGACGGCGGAGAGCCGGCTAAAGAAGGGCCAATGAAATGTTTCATGTAGATTGTTATGTTTTTTTATTATTGCGAGGTTTTATAGAGCCTTTTTGTTTTTGTTTTTGTTTTCTCTTCAGGATTGTTATCGAATTGTACTCGACGACGGAAGAGATGGATTTCCAAAAAAATAAAGAGATATTCCCCTCCGTTCCATTTCTGTCTTGTATTCTAAAGCTTACGGTGTATATTGTTCACTGCTGTTATTTTCCTTGCTGTCTTCATATTTACGCAACCTTAAACCAGATAAATGGATAATACTTCTATCCTAGCTAACTCTTGAATGCTATGTAAATAGGAGGCGCCGGAGCAGGATATGTAGGAACACTCACTGGTCATGATACACTGTATATAAATACATTTCATAAAAACCTCCTCACAGGAGTAGATGCCCACCATACTGTACATGTACATCCAAACCACAAGAAGCACAACAGCCAACCCCCCATTCAACCGAAAAAAGTACCCCAAACGCCAATGCCAAAACAAACAAAACCCTCAATTGAAGACAACAACGCCGCCTATGCACGGCGCACAACCGCTCTAGACGTCCCACTCCAAGTCCGCGGAGTACATCAAAGTAACCCACTACCAACTACCTAGAACCTCACAAACACTCACAAACCCCTCGTCTTCTCCGGATCCATCTGCACCTCATCCCCACTAATCTCCTTGACGGGTTGAAACGCGGGCTTGCCGCCATACATCTGACCGACGGGTGTCCTCTTCTCGATAACTTCGCCAGTGGTCGGGTCGACTTCTCTGCCCAGTGCGATTGGCTGATTTCCGCGGAAGCGCTTGCGCATGTCTACCATTCCTCGTCTGCATCATTGTTTTTTGTTAGTGGAAAGGGGGCCCTAGGCTATGCGGCGAAGGGGAAACATCTAGGCTGTAGGGGTCGGAGAAAGGCATAATGCTATATCACGCACTTGCAATCGCTAAGGCCCTGGCGCAATTGTTGGCATTTCACGGGTAACTCTTCGAGGTAGGGGGGTCTTAGGCATTCTTGTGGTGTTTTCTCGTGGACCATTATGCAGTCGGATTGTTGGAGGCATTGGGCTAGTGCGAGACCTGAATTTTAAGGGGGAGGAAATTGGAGATTTGTTAGCGATTGTAGCCACTTGATTCAATGAGTAGTTCAGAAGCGCAGGGAACGAATATGCCCTATCAATTGGGACTTGATAATTGGAGGCGGGCGGAGGAGATATGACATACGGATATCCTTGCAGGAGCTGGGCATTGTGAGGGATTCGTTTGGTACTCTTCGCCCACAAGTTACATATACATAAAGCGAATGTCGAATGAAAAAGACATGCAACAACTGTCGCTTAACAAGGTCCTTCGAGTATTGCGGAAGATATCCAGGGAAAAGCGCCGAGTGATAATCCCGCGCCGCGGAAGAGAGCCGTGACTTTGGCGCTAATTCATAAGAGGTTAGTAGTGGATTGGCGTTAGCTGACATAATCGAGCGACAAACTTTCCCTGTTTGGGACTGGCGCATGTGAATGCCTGATGACGTCGAGTTGGTCGCCAGACCCTGAACCGTGACATGCGAACCTCAACATCAAACATATCTATCTTGTTTCTATCTTTCTCTGCAAAAATAGCTACTGATGGAGCAATAACCAAAATCTGCAGTCTATGACTTTGGAACTAACTGTGTCGTCGAATAATAAATTTGAAGTATGGCGCGCGTTCCTGTCATTGGGAGGCTGTTCTGGTGAGTAGAACAAACTTGGGTTTCACGATCTATGATAGGGGGCATTTGAGTTCCGCGGTTCTTTAAGAAAAAGGAAACATAACTTGATAGAGTTTTGTTCTATTTTGCTTTTGGGTGTTATCTGACTGCGTGGTCTAATGGTGTTTCGTATTGTCCAGGAACGAATATCTCGCTCTGTTCAGTTCTCTCGCATTGATCTTCATCGAGGGATTCTTGCATATCGTCACATTCTGTCTCCGTAAGTATTTCAGTGATCAATGATGTTATATATTTAGATAAGATTCTAACGCCGTACAGCTCAACCGGTGATACAATTCTGCTACTGGCAATCCAAACGCCTCTTCAATGTCTTAGCCTCGCCGCAAGGACGCCTCCTGCGGGCAAAGCAAACAACAGCTTCAGGAAGGATAGCGCGAGCATCTGACTTTGTAGAGCTGTGTGCTCTCTGGGGCTACGAGGCGGAAGAGCATATAGTACAAACTGGCGATGGCTATCTTCTCGGTCTACACAGGCTCTCACGGAGGAAAGGGGAAGAGTTCCTTAAGATAAACGCCGGCGAGGGGACTCCTCAGAAGCCAGTGGTTTATCTCCACCATGGGCTGCTCATGAATAGCGAAGTATGGGTTTGTTTGACAACTGAAGAACGCTGTCTCCCGTTCCAGCTCGTCGAGCAAGGGTATGATGTGTGGCTGGGGAATAATAGGGGAAATAAATACTCAAAGAAGTGTACAACCTACGCCCCCTCTTCGACAGCTTTCTGGAATTTCTCCATGGACCAGTTTGCTTTTCACGATATTCCCGACAGCATCGAATATATATTATCGGTCACTTCGCAAAAGTCGTTATCATATATCGGGTTCTCCCAAGGCACCGCGCAAGCATTTGCAACGCTGTCTATTCACCCAACGCTCAACCAGAAGGTCAACTTGTTCATAGCACTGGCCCCAGCAATGTCTCCAGCCGGGCTTTCCAATGGTGTCGTTGACGCTCTCATGAAAGCATCGCCAGACGTTCTCTTCCTAGCCTTTGGACGCCGAAGCATTCTTAGCTCCACCCCCATGTGGCAGACGATTCTCTACCCTCCCATCTTTGTCCGCATAATCGACATGGCTCTCTCGTTTCTTTTCAACTGGAGCGGCAATAACATCAACAATGACCAGAAGCTCGCCGCCTACCCGCATCTCTACTCATTTACAAGCACCAAATCGGTCGTGCACTGGTTCCAGATTATCCGTAACAAGAGCTTCCAAATGTTCGACGATGATGCGGCACCCTCCGTCAGCATTAGTAATAACAACCGCTACTATAAGCCGGCCAAGTTTCCAACGAAGAATATCAAGACGCCAATCGTGCTTGTTTACGGGGGTCATGACAGCCTAGTTGACATTGATGTAATGTTACAGGAGCTACCTAACCATACAGTCGCAGCATCGGTTCCTCACTACGAGCATCTCGATTTCCTATGGGGAAGAGATGTTGCCGAGCAGGTATTCCCTCATATCTTTTCTGCCTTGGCGTCAAATGGTGCGTCTCACATGGGCAGCAAAATCCCATCAAACACTCAGTCCAAGTTGGCATCGGCAAGAGTCAATAGTCCATTAGTAGGGCAACATTTGAACGCGCTAGAGTCACTGCCCTCTTATTCTGATGATGAAAAAGCGAAGCTTGCCAGCTCTCTTGAAGATTAGTTAAGTTAGAGATATTCTTTAGCTACTTTACGGTTATTTTCTTATCTGTATATAATAATCTATACATATACCTAGATCTGTGGGGATGGGATAGGGGCAATGTTGGTGTAATTATGAGTGGTGTTATTTAGATAGAAGCTTATTGTTGAACAAGGTATCTCTGGACCTGTGTGTTAAGGTCTCCGTCAATTGTTCATAATTAAGTAGCCATAGGTGAAGTAGAGATAAGAGGGAAAATTCGTTATTCGACTGAAGTCGTCCAGGTCTGTTTGGCTTCTCCGAGACTTGACAGTGTCGAAGTAGTAGCTCACTCGAAAGGGTTTAAACTACCCTATCATAGGTCCGATCTGCAATAGCCATAGCCTGTCACTAAATACGAAACAAAGTATCTACCAGATAAGATGAATATGACAGTCTCAGATAGTATGGAGAAGTGCCGGGTCAGGGATATACTGCTAGTATACTAATACTCCTGTAGAGCTATCACGAGTTGTGACGTACTATGTGCAGATGAGACCAAAGGAAAAACAAGATGTTTTTACGGAATTTGAGTTTCTAAGGAATCAGCGCGCAAATAAGCGAGCTGTGTATAGAGTACCTCGCAGCAAGTTGTATTAAGGGACGAGAATGCCTGGTGGGGATGACGTTTAAGCTTATTTTTAGGAGTTGCTCCGTGCGCAAACTCTATTTTGAAATTCTATCCATCCTCCTGCTTTGGTAAGTTGACCACTACCCCTGGCAAGTGGCAACTGCCTGTTCTTAATGTTATTGTTTTCTTTAAATTTCTATGTAATTGAGAAATTTTTCCTTTTTCTTCTCTTATTTACGATAGCAAGAAATAACGCCTATTCCCAAAAATTACGATACTAGATAGAAGTCCTGACGTATAATAGCTCCGTGCAGTTGACAGTGCGTAACGAATAAGGTGAATGTCACTCTTGTAATACATGCACAAAAAAGAAACCGAAGAGAGGGTATCATGCCTTAAAATACAAGCATTAAATCAAAGGGGTAGTGGCTACAAAAAAAAAGAAAGAAAAAAAAAAGTTCCGTGCCACATCTTTGATCATTGAATTCTCCATACTATGACCGAGTCCACATTACCGGAAGTCAAAAAATCCTGACTCAGACGGCCTTCACCCTCCCTATTTAGAACTGATGCCGCTGATGTAGATAACCCCCTCCTTAAGCAGTCTGTTCCCCTTGTTTTCATTGAAGTAGCTCGAGCAACGTTGGAAGGGATGCCGCAGATATCTTTGTGAACGAAGCTAGCATGAGACTGTTAGTAATCCTAATGTACATGTACAAAACCGCGTTTGGGAGGGCTGTAAAACGTATAGAGGTATCAAAAACCTATAGAAAAATAGCCACGTAAAGACTAATGAAAGATAACTCAAAAGCGCCATGGATTATTGCTTGTTTGTCTGATGCATTTCTTGTTGCTTCCGTAATGCTTCACACCGCCTAGTTCAGAGGTTTAAAAGTGCTAGTGGTGCTTGTCATAAGAGACGGACATTCGAAGAGGATGACGCTCTTCTTGTCCGCTCTCTGGGTAATGGCAAAGCTGCTACGGCGTCACTGGGCTTGCCCAGCCAGCTCTTGTCTCTGACGGCGCTCCAGACTGACCGCTCGCCTAGTCGATTTGAAAGAAGGAACCGTGTTCCAGTGGTGAAATCAGCCATTGGCACATTATATAGTAAAAAAGTCAGCTCCGTAGTTACTATGAATGGCAGTCGTGGAATTTCTATGGCCGCGGCGGCATTCAAGTGGCTAGGGAGAAATGTGATAATGTTGAAAGATATAAAGGGTGGGATAATATCGCCCGTGCAATCAGACTCAGTCTGATCTTAGCTCTCAACCCAGAGGCCACAACCAAGACGTTAAAGCACAAGAATTGTAGTTGTTTTGTTCCAGCACAGAGGCTCATCTTGACCCGTGGAACGGCTATCGTGGAATTTCGAGTAATTGAAATTGATTCAAAAAGACTCGGAGTTTCTAAGCAATCAATGGATGCATCTGGTTGGCAAGACTTGTGGTATTTATATTTATGAAAGTCAATTCCGTATGCCAAGCCCTGTGCATATTCCTCTACCAACAGCAACCTATCAGGTCTGAGTACTCCGTACTCCAAGGGGATATTGGGGGTATGTTTTTTTGTTTCATTGGCATAAGATTGCTCAGAGTGGTTGAATCCGGCAATAAGAAAAATTTTGATCGAGGTACTCTGTATTTTGGGGTCGTTAAATCACCCCGCCCCGCCCGGGATTGGAGCCGTACTAGTTGAAGAGTGCGGGGAAACATCCGACAGGATGGACTTGAAGATTTTTACAAACCCAAAGCGGATGTGTATGACGATATGAGGAAGACACTGAGGAAGAGTCAAAAACAGATCATTGCTCTTGTTCAGCACAACCAAGCAGCAGCCTGTTGTGGGCTGGGCCAATAATGCAAAGTCTGGGTATATACTTGGCTAGGGCAACCCCTCAAAGTTAGGGACATGGGCCATCTGGCCCAAGAATTAGCCCCTGGTTATCAAGCAGAACCATCATTGGCTGACACGTCTTCAACTCGGACAACTCCCATCGTCTGAAAACGCGGATCGTGTATTGTCCAATTGAGCTTCGTACTAATCTCTGCAGGAAGCTCACCGCATCTTTCTCAACATGTTCCCCCAACAAGACAGGGAACTCTCTTTTGACGAGTTGGTTTGATTCCGTTCCCAGTATGTAAAATCCATCCCTTCTCCGCAAAACGCTTCAAAGTTTGTTGGAGCTCTATCTTTGAGAATCTAGTCCCAGATACTGAGTGCTTTGCAGATTCCCCCCGCAGCAAGCTGTTAAAGGTTGAAAATTCCTGAGGATCAAACAACACTAGAAAGGCTACCGACGAACCGTGCTCCAAATCAACCTCGCCATGGCTACCGTAACGGCCCGATCCGAATCAATTCAACTAGCTGCAAAAGCATGCGGCCTCTGCAAAGCGCAGGGACAAGCCCTACGTTGTTCTCGCTGTCAAGTTATGTACTACTGCAGCCGCGAGCACCAAGCCGAACACCACGATCAGCACAAGGGATCTTGCAACAGAATCTCCAAGTGTCGCACTGCTTTCGCCAATGAAAAACGAAAACTGGACGAGATGCCTGACTCGTTTGCTTTCGAAGCAGACCCCTTCAACACCAGCGTCGGCTATTTCTGGGGGATTATGGAAACTCGCCCCTATATGCGTGTGCGTGCTAGGCTGATTCATGACCTGATGGACATTGATTCGCGTGAGTCGGTGGAGATGCAGTTGGAGCATGCTAGAGATATGCTGCGTTTGAGCCGGGGTGATAATGTTGGGATTCGGGATACAGTCCCGGGGCAATTGTTGCAGTTGGGAATGGATCAGGAGTGCTATGATTTTGTCAAGTGGTATGAGACGACGGGTCAGGAGGGTGATTATGATTGGGGAAATATGAGTTTGCCGTTCCTGAATGTGAGGGATGCGGATGCTCTGGAGCCTGTCGATTACCTGTCTGATAACAGCTGGGGAATATGCAATAAAGCCGGGGCGATGCTGGTTAAGGTCAGGATACTTTTGGATCTGAAGGATTTGCAAAACAATCCCGCCATGTCTGCCTCGATTGCAGGCGGACACCGTTTTCGCAGTTCGATACTTGCGAAAGACCCGGGGGTTTTGAACCGTATTGACCATGCGTCAACCATCGGCACGTTGGAGTCTCAGGTTAAGAAACTTTACAAGGCTGTCGAACGCGCCAACAAGTTCTTCTGGGGAGCGATGCTCCAACCAGAAGAGCACTTGCATGAGCTGCCAGCTTACTTCTCGCCTGGCGACATCACGGAGGTGCAGTCGATGCTGAAATATGTCTACCCATCATGGATCATGACGCCAGGAGCGATGGAAATGGTAAAGGAGATGACAAAGTGAATCCTGTAAATTAACAAAGTCGGAATGCTCAGTTGCAAGATCCAATCTTGGTAAACCACAACTCAGTCATTGAGTATCCACGCAGAAGTTTTCTTGCGTATTGGAAGTGCGAATAGTAGGGAGTCTGTTCGACTGATCTAGCATGTTGGACTCTAATTCGATGAGTAGGAATAGTCGCCTACGCTTATCTTATCGTGGTATCTCCGTAGTCGTATGAAAGCCAGGGTGAGTGATGGGCTGAAGGAATATCTAATGGCATGGAATATTTGAGCATTGAAGACAGTCCATCACACTAAGGGAACATACAGTGCACGCTGAAATAGTACTGGTTCCTATTCTTCTTTTATATCATAAGCATCTGCGAAACTTTTGAGTGCTTGAATCCAAACCCTCACCGTGCTAGCTAAAGGCTCGATAGCCTTACCAACATGTTAGTCATTTTACATTAGGTCCTTGAGGATTGTGCTGGCCATCCTGCAGGGCCTTAAAAGGCTTAGACCAAAGCTAACGGGGTAGAAGTTTACCTAGCGCTCACATTCCATGAAGCGAAGGGGAACCGACGTAAACAATGGACTATATGGTTTTGGAATACTGCTTCTGAAACATGTAGCCCAATTTGTATGGATGTTGCTGGCTAACCCAACCGCGTATTCCCGCTTTGTTGGTCTTGAAGAAGATAATGGCCAGAGAAGATCCGGGTGCCAAGAGTAAGAATTTGAGGAAGATGACATGACAGGTTAATTTCTTTTCACAAGGAGTCTCCCAGTCTATTTCCCTCGCAAAATGAATAGCATAAATGATAGGGTTCCGAATCCGAAGAAACTGCCGGAGTCAAACGCCAGGAAGGTTGTCTTCTCCAACACGTGAACCAACAGTCCAACAGCTAGCTCAGTAGCCAGCAGTGCCTTTGATAGACTTGAGACAAAGACTTGAAAGACACGCGGAGACATGATATCCCGGTAGGTGAAACAGTTGCATGGCATGAATGCGATATGATAGTGAGCAAGGGAGTGAAAACGGTGGAACACATCACAGCATGGGGGAATCTAACAGATATCAGGCTTACCTAGGTATCTGTCCATGGAATTCCAGTTCAAGTTGACATTATCATTTTTGCCTTGAAGAAAAGTTTATTGGGTACAATCCATGTGTTCTTGTTCCTTATCGCCCTCTGCAAAATAGCCTGCTAAAATACCCAGCTAAATTAAATCGGTTCCAAGATAAAAAGGCATTCTCTCCTAGTCTCGACCGTTGTCCGCCCGCGATAGCTCAAGACGCGTGGTGTAAAATGATGCTCTACCCGGAGCTTGAATGCCCGAGCTATAAGCTTCCCCGGGGATAAAAAGGACGACTGTAATGCCTCTTTGCATATACATGCTTTGTGGGAATAGAGATCACGCCGTGTAGCAATTTGCCAAGTTAGCTGTTGTATGGTGCGCAGAGCCTTTGGTGTCTTAGATCAAAAGGAAGAAATGAAGAGCCTGCCAAAGCCATGGAAGAATAATAGGAAAGTGAAAGAGCAATTTAATGCTGCAAAGCGGTATCCCTCTTAAAGCAGTGAGTATAGACAGATGAAGAAGCATTGAGAAATCAAGGGAGAAAGACCCGTACTAATTAATCAATATTCGATTAACTGGCAAAATACCCATCACACGTCAGATTTTCTCTTCTGTTTTCCATCATCGAAACTGAGGATGATAGATCCTTTCTCATAATATTTGGTGGGTGTTGGTTATCCCATCCAATTTCCCCCGCATAAGATTTGAAATAAAGATGAGATAAAAGGACGAAGCAAAAGCGACTTGCATGCTCCGTGGATATACGGAGGGTAATAGCAATAGAAGCTGGGGGATCGTCTTCCCTACTGCTGGTGGTGGTGGTGGTGGTAGTGCAGGTAGACCCCTCAATTTTCACATGCTTGAGAAATGTCTAAGCTTGCATTGCATGACTTTTGCTGACGGCTTCCTCTAGCTGCCATATCAGCATTCTTGTGACAAGTTGACAAGGAATCGCCCCAGTGGAGTGCTGTATCGAGACAATAATAGCCCACAAAGGAAGACTGTCTCGGGCAAAAAATGAAGTCGCCATCGACAAGGTAAGCTTGGTTTAACCAACAACTTGAAGCTATGTAGCTAACTATCAATCATCTTTGACATCTGAGGCGAGATACGAGGGGTTATAATCATGCGGTCTTAGTCATTGGCTGTCCTTATTTAAGGCGGGAGCATCTCACAACAGGACGAAAGTTGGGAGATCTCGACTCGGTGGTACCTCAGAATACTACTACCGATTAGCTTTTGCGGGGGTGGAAGGGGAAGAGAGAGAGTCCTGGTTATATCGGAGAATTAACTGAAGGATCTCTGGCCAATGCGCGGTGAGACAGATATGCATCCCCCTACTAGGGAGACGGAGGGGGAGGGGAGGATTGATGCATTGCAGCAGTCCGTTGTTGATAGACTCTGATGGAGGACAATGTCTGCTCGGCATCCATGGACACCAGCACGAGTGGAGCAGACAAGTCTAGACTCTGCTGGCGGGGCGGTGATCGCAGCTATCTTATCCATCGTGCCTTTTGTTGGACGACGGCTGAAAGGTGCTTGATTTCCCTCGCCATATATCTGGATAGAGATACATGTATGTGTGGAAGTTGACTACGGAGTACTCCGTATAGAAGAAGCAGCAACGGATTATAACCCTATTTCCCCTTGATATATTCATTCAAAACCTCTCTGTCTACCCGTCGAGAAAGGATCCGCACAGCCGTCTGCATGAATCTACATCGAGCTGATCGGTTTGAGTTTTTTTCGTAGCCAGACTCCCCGCCGCCGTCGATTGGCCGTGGATGAGGATGAAGCCCACAGTGGCCCCTATATGGGCTGAGAATGCGAACCAAGCATCACTAAAAACATCACTAAATAGTAAAGGCATAACTAAAAGATCAGCTAAACTAAAACTGTTTGTGTGCACACACAACAAGAGTCTGTCTGTCTTGTGTGGGAGGTTGCTCTTGTGTGGTGTTTTGCCTTTCTTTATCCTTTTTCTCTTTCATCTTTTTGTCTCTGTATCTGCAACATCTCTCACAGCATACAAATAAATAAATAAATAAATAACTATATTGATCTGTGCGCCACTGGAACCCTCTTTGGCCCCCCAATTGCTTTTACCTTACTGTTTGTTGTTTGCTGCTGTCTGTATGTCCGTCCCCCCCCCACACCGCGCATTTCGTACCACTCGCTGTCCTCCACGCTGCTGTTTATCCCTCCTCATCCTCATCCTCATCCTCCAACAGTAACAACAACAACATATTCGCAAACACATCATTGCCCGCTCCCATTGCCAATAGGGAAGCTCACCTCCCATGCCCCGTCATCAATAGCAACAGCTTCAACTCCAACCAACCATCTCCGTCACCTCTCCCGCCACCTAGTTCCTGCTCCACCTCTAGTCCTCTACCCTCCTCCTCCTCACCCCCAGTCCTTGTCCTTGTCTGTCCGTCCTATATCCATTCGCAGCCGGCGAAACAACGTGATTGATATCTCCTGCGACCCGTCCCACTCTCCGATCGAGTTTCCCAATCGCTGTCCTTACTAGGTCACTCCTAACCGCCTGCTCTGGCTCCATAGTCCATACCCTCCCAATACCTTGATCTGCCGTCCGAGACACCCCGGATCCTTGTCCTGAGCGTGGCGCCCGCTACACTGTAAACATCCTGTATCGTGGATGCACCTGGCTGTTTCCGTTGCCCCTCGTCTTGACCGTGCTTGAGCCCGCATCTGAGTATTGTGGTCTTTTTTGAAGGTGGTATTGCAACCGGAGGCATAACTTTATTCTCTTTGCCCCGGCAACTTACGAAGCCGGTGGAAAGTACTTTTGTATCCAGTACGTCATCTAAAAAAGAGGGAAAGGAATCATATCGAAGCCGAGGCAGCCAGGCCAGTGCGGGAAGAGTCTTGCTTTATTTTCGACATTGCGGGTGCTTGCTACAAACCCTGACAAGGATTTCAAAAAGATAAACGAGCAATTTGACCGGGTTGTTTCGGGCATAATCTTTGTGGTGGCTTAATTTATTCCTTCTTTAACCTTATTTGCTATTATTTCTTCCCCCAGGACAGACCTCCCACAGGGTCAAGAGCCACACATATCGATCCGCCGGGTTTTTCTCGAGACGTATTCCCCTCCTCTCCCCACTACCGACGCCATATATCTCTCCCCACGCGATCCTATCTTCGATTTGCGGGTCCTGTCTACGGTAGACAAGAGGCGGATCGCGTTTCTCCTCCGTCATCGTTATTCCTTTCAGCAACGACAATAAAAAAACAAAAATAAACCCGCCCGGCCAGTCACAATGACTTCAACCCTGAGATTACAGCCACGGTAAGAGAGCTTCTTTCCTGGACCCTGGAAATCGGCCAATTGGCCGCCCGTTCTAAAATCCGCCTGAGAAAATGTGGCTGACACTCTGCCTATATCAAGGAGGGAATATCATATCGTGGTGCTTGGTGCTGGTATGAAGAACCCCCTGCCGTTTATTTCGATGCGGGATCAATAGCTGAAACTAGAGACCGTTGATTGCATACAGGTGGAGTTGGAAAGAGTTGTTTAACTGGTATATATATCTTCCCCGCTTCCGTTGTCGTCATAATTCCACCCCAAGGAATGCGCACTATTTCTGCTTGTAAGTCAACATCTTATTCTAACCCGCTGCTCAATACTTATAGCTCAATTCGTCCAAAATGTCTGGATTGAAAGTTACGACCCTACTATCGAAGACTCGTATCGCAAGCTGATCGATGTGGATGTGAGTGTCACGACCACAGCATTTCCAGCAACTTCTACAAGCGGCCAGTTCTAATATTCTTCTCCATCTAGGGTCGGCAATGTGTTCTGGAGATGTACGTACTGGCTTCTCACCTACCTAAACGAGATTCCTGGGGAGAATTGGGTTAAAAACAATTGGGCAATGGATTTGATATAGTCAAAAATTGATGCTGGAAGGATCTTGTGGGCGAACGGCTAATTGATGAGTGCCTTACAGATTAGATACTGCGGGAACTGAACAGTTCAGTGAGTATCCCCTTCCCGGTATTGTTTACTAAATAAGTGTACTAAAGCTAACATGTCAATACCAGCTGCTATGAGGTAATTATTCCCCATGCCGCTATAGCACGCTTGCTTTACAGGGTATCTTCTGTGTACAGTCTGTTTTGGGGGCTCAATTTTTTCCTTTCCGAGTCCTTCAACGCCCATCTATTATAAGAACTGATCTAACTCTTCTGCGCGATTCCAGAGAACTTTACATGAAGCAAGGCCAAGGCTTCCTCCTCGTCTTCTCCATCACCTCCATGTCCTCTCTTAACGAACTCGCCGAACTACGCGAACAAATTATCCGGATAAAGGACGACGAGAACGTCCCCATCGTCATTGTCGGAAACAAATCGGACCTCGAAGAGGACCGCGCCGTCTCACGATCGCGCGCCTTTGCACTCTCCCAACAATGGGGCAACTCTCCATACTACGAGACATCGGCCCGACGGAGAGCCAACGTCAACGAAGTGTTTGTCGATCTGTGCCGACAGATTATTAGAAAGGATATACAGTCGAGCCAGGAGCGAAACCTTGACCAGGCGATAAATGGTCGGCTTGGTGCGATTGACGCTCAGGGTCGACATAATGGCCGGTTACGAAACCATCGGAAAAGGCCAAAGGTAAAAGGGGACTGTGTGATATTGTGATTTCGCTATTTTTTTTTTTTCGTCCCCTCTTTTTTACCAACATTCTTTTGTTTTGATTCTTTCTTTTTTCTATATATATGATATACGGCTCTCTACTTTCCCCATGTCATATTTATGATATATTACGTTTGCTCTTATTATCCTTTTCTATGTACTGGATTACAGGGTTATCAAAAAAAGAAAAAGCAATGGCAGGATATGTTTTATGATATTTTGCACGAATCTTTCTAACTAAAGTTTCCGTGCTTGTCTATCTCCTATTCATATATATACATATTGCCCTTCTTGAATCTTTTTCATCCGTCCTTTCACTGCTTACTACATCCACTTCTTATTCCTTTCCCATCTGACGTTGTCATGCCATTTGACATGGCAGTTTCATTTACCTTCCAAGGTTACAGAGTACATATACTATTTACGTCTACAATTTTCTTCTACAATCTCTTTCGCCGTTCCCAATCGCACTAATCATCTGCAGAACTGATCTGGGCGGCTGGAGCCCATCCCCTACTAAATAAACAAAAGTTTTCTGAACGGTTGCAAAATACGGATAGGATTGACAAGGTATAGCACATGTGATTCTCAACGTGATCAAATCCCCCCTTCGACTTTTTCATTTACCTGTCTCTAGCCCCCAACAGCTCCCAAGGTATCTGCAATGCAATATGCATGCAAGCCAGCTTGAAACACACGAGGGAGAGCTACCGGCTCGTTGGGGAGCTGCTAGAAAAGTTCCTGCTTTGTTTTTCTTTTGATGATGTTTCTGTGTACTTTGCATATCATTTTGTAGTGGCTTTTACTTTTGTTGAGTTGGGGTTTGATGAGAGGGGATTCCTTCATATTCCTTGGCTGATTGGTTATAATTCAACTTGGTTTTGATCTGATAATTTTATTTCCCTCCCCTCCTGAGCGGTGTGGTGCGGGGTGTTTTTTCAGTTGTTAATGACTTGCTCTGTATTTGTTTTGTTTTGCGTTTGTTGCTGTCTTCCGCGGAGTTTTGACTTCTGCTTTTCAATCGCGGCCCTGGAAATACAGTTCTATTCCTTTTTTCTAAAAAAAAAAGATTATATATTGCTTTTGTTCTTCCTTATTGTATATCGAATTCGGACACGTTTGACACTATCAAGGCTTTTCCATAGGTGACCTTTCCTGTACGCAGCGTACGACGTGAGGGTAACTTAACGAATAAAATAAATACGGTATTTTGACAAAGGGAGGAGACTGGTCTTATGATTTAGTGCTTTGCTTTTCTCAGTGCCTTTGCTGATTGTTTTAGGCAGGCAGGTAGGTTTTGGTAAGCTGGGAATAAAATTTCAGAAATAATATTATTGTAACTTTGACTAGTTGAGGAGATAGGCTAAGGAAAAAGTTTGTTTGCCTAGATATGCTTGAAAAGTGTATGACGGGAACCCGAAACTGGGTTGATTGGTAGAGAGCAAAGGAAGAGGCAAAAGTATCTATTAAAGTTATTCAAGCTTCAATATGACCTAGGACAAGCTTACTTTGTATTGGAAACATCCAGACATAACAAGAGTAGTCAATTCTACATTATCTCTGCTGTTAGGCATCTCTCTTTCTGTTCTAAGGTGCATCAGTTAAAGAGGCTAGTTCAATAATGACTGAACTAGTCATCAAGGATGGTTTTGTTTTTGTCAACAAGAAAGACAACCGTATGACTTTTTTTACCAGTAATCTATTTTATATCCATAGGTATCTCGTACTCAATATATCCATACTCCATACAAAGGACTAGGACAACCCACCCCTCAATCTTGGAATGCTAGCATCTCCCCCGCCTACATCCTGAAAACCCCAAACTTCGTCTTCACCTCCTCTGCCCTGCCGCCCAACGCTGCCGCAATACTCAACCCCAACACCTTGCGCGTATGCGCCGGCGGAATCACGCCATCATCCCACAACCGCGCAGACGAAAACACAGCCTCAGATTCCGTATCGATGCGCGCTTTCAGATTCGGGTCGGCCGTGCGGCCCACCGCCTCCATCACGGCGGAGAGCTGTTCGGAGCCCATCACACCAATCTTGGCATTGGGCCACATGTAAAGGAAGCGCGGAGAATAGGCGCGGCCACTGTTTATATTCTTCGTTAGACTTGCTTCAGAGAAGAAAATATAGGGGGTATATCTGATTATATAGTATCAGAAAAAGAAACATACCACATCCCGTAATTACCCGCGCCAGCACTCGACCCAAACACAACCGTAAACTTCGGAACATCCGCACACGCCACGGCCGTAACGAGCTTCGCACCGTTTTTGGCAATTCCGCCCTTCTCTGCATCCGCACCAACCATGAAACCCGAGATGTTCTGCAAGAACACCAATGGGATATTGCGCTGGGCGCAAAGCTCGATGAAATGGGCGCCCTTGAGGGACGACTCGGAGAAGAGGATGCCGTTGTTGGCCACAATGCCGACCTGAGTACCGTAGATGCGCGCAAAGCCCGTGACGAGCGTGCTGCCGTAATCGCGCTTGAATTCGGCAAACTCACTGCCGTCAACGATACGGGCAATTACCTCGTGCGCTGGGATTTGGCGGCGTAGGTTGGTGCCGACGATGCCGGAGAGTTCGGCGGGATCGTAGAGGGGCTCTTTGATTGTTGAGCTGTTTGCCAATGCCAATGCCGATGATGATGATGAGGAGGAGGATAGGAGCGGGAGAGCGGTTTTGGGCCAGTTGAGGTTAGATATCGATCTTCGGGCGAGGACAACGGCGTGCGCGTCGTCTACGGCGAGATAATCGGTGACGCCGGAGATGGAGCTGTGTAGACGCCCTCCTCCAAGGTCTTCGGCGGAGACAACCTCTCCCGTTGCGGCTTTGACCAGCGGCGGGCCTGCGAGGAAGATAGTGCCCTGGTTCTCGACGATTATCGATTCGTCGCTCATAGCAGGGACGTATGCTCCGCCTGCAGTGCATGGTCCCATGACAACGGAAATCTGGGGGATTCCCATGGAGCTCATTCTAGCTTGGTTGAAGAATATCCGTCCAAAATGGTCTCTATCGGGAAACACGTCGGCTTGGTGAGGGAGGTTGGCTCCGCCGGAGTCAACCAGGTAGATGCACGGTAGTTTGTTTTCTTGGGCGATTGCCTGGGCACGTAGATGCTTCTTGACCGTGATGGGGTAATAGGTACCTCCCTTGACGGTGCTATCGTTCGCTACAATCATACAGCTAACTCCTTCTACCGTTCCAATGCCGGTGATAATTCCACCGGAAGGTACATCGTCACCGGGATAAACCTCATGGCCCGCAAGCGGGGAGAGCTCGAGGAACGAGGTACCCGGATCGATCAGCGAAATGACGCGATCCCTAGGAAGCATTTTCCCGCGAGCAATATGCTTGTCCTTCGCTTTTTGGGGTCCACCCTTGGCAATTGTAGAATGTAAATCTGCCATCTTAGCTAGAAGCTCGTCCATTTGGGCCGCATTTTCTTTGAAGTCTGCGGACGAAGTGTCAACGGTGCTGGGGAGGACGGATATGGCTGATGCCTGGTGCGCGTGTGTATAATTGGCAATCGCTCTTGTTGTTTGACGGGGAACAATTGCTCCTCGAACCCCCGTTGTGCGCAATTGGCGGGTGGATGTCAGTGCGGTACGAAGGCTGCGGAGGAGCATTGTGGAGGGAGCACGGATTGAAGCGGCCATGACGGGGGATCAATGGCGGCGCAGGAGACTTGTGAGAAGGACTGATATCTAAAGGATCATATTCTGAAGTTCCCAAAACTTAAGCCAGCACAGCTTGTATCTGTTGAAGACGTGCAGAGGTTGCACTCTGGATGTTGACGGAGGACTGTTGATGCTCGGCGATATTGGGAGAGTCCCGTGATCCGGGGGCGGGCCATAGCCGACGACAACCGAAACGTGGGGGTTCGGCAGAGCTGCTTACGGAAGGTTAGCCGGCAGCCGCAGTCTCGGCTATCATGGGCTTGTTCCTGGCTGCCATGTGAGCTGCAGAAGGATCACTCACTCACTGTTTCTTTTTTCTTCATTCCCGCTATACAACACCTATCCCTCTATATTTCGTCTGGACACTCGTTCAATTGCACTTTCCAGTCATGGCTTCTCCTTGTCTCCCTCGTCTTTTCGGCCGCACTTCCAGAACCCTCTGTAGGCCGCGGAGGCAGTTGATCCAACCCCCCGCATGGAGAGCAGCCTCAACAAAACATCCGCAGGGCTTCGTTCCCCCAACACACGAAGATTTGCAGGAATTGAGGGAACGAGTTCAAGAGTTTACGAGTATGACTTTTCTGTAACGATGAAGATGTCTATTGAATACGCTCACTAACACCACGCAGGACGAGAGATCCCAGAAGAGGTCGCCGCTCGAACGGATGTTCAAAATGATTTTCCTGCAGATATGTGGAGAAAGCTTGGAGAAGCTGGGTGAGACGCGGCCTTTGGATAGCTTCATCATATATAGGCTAACAAAGGCTTTATCAAAGGTTCCTAGGTGTTACTGCGGACGAACAGTACGGCGGTTTATCAATGGGTTACCAAGCACATTGTGTAGTCTTGGAGGAAATCAGCCGAGCTTCTGGTGCATACATACATGCTGATGTCGCGTTTCACGGGTTATATGCTGATCACGCGGTCACTTTGTAATAGGTAGCATCGGCTTATCATACGCTGCTCATTCTCAGCTCTGTGTCAACCAGCTCTCTTTGAACGGCACTCCGGAACAGAAAGAGAAATTCCTACCGGGCCTAATATCCGGAGAGAAGATTGGAGCGTTGGCAATGTCAGAGCATTCAGCAGGATCCGATGTTGTCAGTATGAAGACGACTGCTAAGGCCGTTGATGGAGGGTATCTTCTCAACGGCACGAAAATGTGGATTACCAATGTGAGTTTCCCCGCGGCATGCAAATACCCGCGACAACAAAATAATAGTAGAATAATATTTCTCACATATTTCAGGGACCTGATGCGGATTATATCGTCGTATATGCCAAAACATCGCCAGACCAAGGCTCAAAGGGGATAACCGCATTTGTAGTTGAGAAGACATTTAAAGGTTTCTCCTGCGCTCGGAAGCTCGACAAGCTTGGCATGAGAGGCTCTAATACTGGGGAACTCATTTTCGAGGACGTCTTTGTGCCAAAGGAAAATATACTGGGAGAGATCAACCGTGGCGTGAAGGTCCTGATGGAAGGACTCGACTTGGAGCGCCTTGTCCTAAGCGCAGGACCACTAGGGTAAGTGACTTCCTTCAATATAGAATTTGGGGCGTAAAAGCCCAACGAATAAGGAACAATGCTGATCAAAATCCCTTACTTTCTGTTTTCCTTTTGAATACAGAATAATGCAAGCAGCCCTTGACCTCGTGCTACCATACACCCACACCCGCAAACAGTTCAACACCCCGATCGCTCACAACCAGCTCATCCAAGGAAAACTTGCCGACATGTACACAAAACTCTCAGCATCACGCGCATACACCTATACTACCGCCCGCCAAATCGATGACTCGGCTGGCTCAGATAACACCGTAATCCGCACGCACGACTGCGCCGGAGCGATACTGTATGCCGCAGAGCGTGCGACAGAGTGTGCGCTTGATGCCATCCAGCTCATGGGTGGCAATGGTTATATCAATGAGATCCCAGCAGGGAGACTGTTGCGGGATGCAAAGTTGTATGAGATTGGGGCTGGGACGAGTGAGATTCGGAGGATGGTGATTGGGAGAGCTTTTAATAAGGAGTACTCGTAGGGTACTAGTTTGGGGTAGGATGGAGTGAGAATTGGTCATCCGGATGAGGATATATGACTTCATTGCAGCCTGTATTACCAACTATAGAGGTAGGATATATTGCTTAATGGGAAGAGAGGTTGGTTCTGTCACTTCTGTGCCAAGGTCTACTGAGAACGCAGCTATCCGATATGGGTGAGAATTCTGTGCGGAGAAAGCCCAAGGACAGCCATGGCACTCCCAGACTAATCCATTCCAATTTTGTACGGAGCTTGTATATTTTCTCAATCACACGCACATACACGCATATATATACCGATGTCAAAGTTGTGTGCCTGGATTCCCCTTGAAGAAACTCAGAGCGGAGGAGGATTAGATAAGCACTATTAAGGTTACAGCACTAGCCGTAAACAGTCTAGTCTAGCAGATATGGCGGGGTGCAGCTAGGCCCAATGCGGCTAGACTCCGTTACATAAGGCTGCCCTCTGATGTCAGCAAGGGAAAATCTCCAGCTGCAGAAGAAGCCGCATTGAGCACAACACTCTACAAGGGCAATCTCAGCTGCGTTGCTGTTCTTGTTGTTATTGTCCTTTGCCTGCTGTCATTTTCTTCCTTCGAGAACTTTACTCACTGCAGTTTCTGTTAACAATTACTCTCTTTAAGTGATAGCGTTTGGCGTCTTTCATCCCATCTGAATAGTTCGCAAACCCCTCTGTTCTTAGTAATACAGCAGCCAGCGAAGCAGCACATCCGAATATTGAAGAGTCCACGGTCTTAATCATCAACAGCCATGTCGGACGACGATGAGTACTATGATGATGAGTTTGATGGAGATTGGCTTTGGTTTGACGATGGTGAGAGAGAGCTTGCGGTTAGTCGATCAATATCCCCTATTATCCTTCGTCTTCCACATTGTGATTATCTGTCAATTCGCACCACTTTGATCATTCTAATACCTTTTTAGGATGATCTCGCCGAAGGCACCACACACTCGCCAGTCTACCTGGATCAGGGGGCCTATGATGCAATCGACAGCGCCTCGGATTGGGACTATTACACTGACGAGTACTTTGACGACGACGAGTCCCTGATTCGCAAGCAGGGCCTTGCTGTCACGGCCTCCAGTGGCTTCTCCACTGTGGGAAGGAAGAGGAAGCAGGGAGAGCAGCATTCCAAGAAAACGGAAGATCATCCCGACAGTGCCAATTCCTTTTGTCGCATTCTCTATCGGGCTTCCAATGACCACTTGATCAACCAGGGCGAGATCTACGAGCCGGGGCAGGGCGAGAAGGTAGCCTTGCTGAAGAACTGGCGGGAGATTTTTAAGGATTCGCAGCCCAAGAGGGACCATAGGTTGCAGAAGTCGGCTTCTGGCGCGCAGCCGTATGCCAAATCAGGTCGGCGGCCGGGCCGTCCGAGGAAGGGGGAGAAGCGAGATGGTGCCAAAACCCATGCCAAGAATAGCCTAATTGCTGTTGAAGTACCGGTGTTCGATTATCAACGGGACAGTGAAACTGGATCTGAGGACGGAGGTGGGAAGTCTTTTACTCCACCACCGTCTCTCTTGTCCCCAACCCCAAGGGGGAAAGCAGGGCGTCTTTCGCACAATAGCAGACACGAACCTAATAGCAAACAGCGCTCTGGATCGCGTCTTAAAACTGTCATTGCGACTCAGGAAGAGGATACAGGGCCTACTTCCTCAGCGTCGACGCCACCATCACGAGCCAGCTCCATTCGACGATCCGGCCGCATATCCAGCGCAGCACGGCCAACTTCTTTGAATTCTCAAAACGTAGGGGATCTAAACAGCTCAGAGCAAGAGGACGGCTATGAGGCTGACCTAGCCGAAGATTTCCCTGCCGAGAAGGGCAATTCGCGCACGTCTCAACATCAACGTCGGAAACGCAAAGCCTCGAGCCCTCTAGAGAACACCGATGGGAAAAGTAGATCAACAATACGAGCTACGACTAGGAGGAGGTTGGAAAATGGTGATAAGGGCACGGATCAGGCTATAGGGGCTCCACTTACTGCTCTTCCCGCTCGACGATCTTTGAGCCAGAGGAAGTAATAGTTTGTTTTGACAAGACTACACTATACTATACGATATCCGGATGGTTATGATATTTTATGGACGGTACTCTTAGCAGTGGGCGATTAGGTGTTTCTCCTTTCATTCTATATGGTTTTATTTATGCCAAAAGGACATGGGTTCAGTACACGACGGCAAACAAAATGAGAAAACAGCCATAGCTTTACAATCAACCCTCGCCCAGCTCAGCTTTGCCGGCGTGGTGCTGTTTACCCTCCTTCCTTCGTGGCCTTCCTTGGCAATAAAAAAAAAGAATGCGCAGATAGGAAGACTCAACTTGCAAGTTCCAGTATAAATGTTTATTCCATATGTTTTTTCCTGTTCTCCTGTTACGAAAGTAAAGAATAAATTGGATTGCCTGTGATAGAATGCTCTCTCATTGCCAAGCGGACTAATGTGACTGGGTCGGCTAACCTGCCGCATTGCAACCCCGCCGTTTTGTCTGGCATTTGAATTTTGCGGAGGTTCGGAGCTTTGGCTCGGCAGCTTGTTGCGCTTTCCGTCGGTAAACACGGGCCAACTCCCAACTCAAACTCCCGCTCTGTCATGATAGCTTCAAGATTCTCAGTTACCATTATTGCGCCATGATACATGTACTCTAATTCTTCATTTATTCATGTTATACTAATCACAATACTCCATAGAGACCTGTTTATACCTGATTGACCTACTACTAACTAGTCAATCAATTTGTCTCTCTCGCCGGCATTGTCACGTTCATGCGGAGACAAGTCCGGATGTCTTTCATCTCCCGCCTCCCCACCACCACCTCCCGCCTGGGGACGCGGGCAGCTGCTCTCAAGCCACCAGCGGCAGCGACAGCAGCAGCAGCAGTCCGTGCCAACTCCTCGCTATCAAGCAGTAGTACCAGTACCGCCGAAGGAAACAAATCCCTCAATTCCATCCTCATCGCCAACCGCGGCGAGATTGCCCTGTGAGTTTCTTAAGATTTTATTTCTACCTATTTATCTTGAAATACAAAGCTACAGTCTCAAAAGACAGAATTTGATTGCTCATACAAAATTTACGTTTCTTTCTAGACGAGTCGGGCGAACAGCTTCACAACATGGCATCCGAGTAACGACGCTCTACACGGACCCGGACGCCCGAGCGCAGCATGCGTTGAGTTCTCCGTTTGCGTTTAATTTGGGCGAGACGTCGGCGTATCTGGATGGGGATCGGATTATTGAGATTGCGAAGAGGGAGGGGTGTCAGGGGATACATCCCGGTTATGGATTCGTGAGTGTCTTTTTTTGTCTTCGCCAATTGGGCTGTGAGGGTGGTAGTTGGATGTTGGATTTGTAAGCTGACGGTCATCATATTCTTGGGTCTTTTAGTTGAGTGAGAATTCCGCGTTTGCGCAGAAGTGTACAAAGGCTGGGTTGGTTTTTATTGGGCCGCCGTGGAAGGCTATTGAGGATATGGGGGATAAGAGGTAAGTTGGATATAGACAGGTCAGTATATGCGTGTTTAATTTTGGATGCTTATTCTATGTGCATAGCCGGTCCAAGGAGATTATGACGGCAGCAGGTGTCCCCTGCGTTCCCGGCTACCATGGTCAGAACCAAGATGTTGACTTCCTCGAAGCGGAGGCGGAAAAGATTGGGTTCCCCGTACTTATTAAGGCGATCAAGGGGGGTGGAGGCAAGGGCATGCGCATTGCCAGCTCCAAAGAGACGTTCCGGGACCAGCTTACATCGGCCAAGTCGGAAGCTATGAATTCGTTTGGGGACGACCATATGCTGGTTGAGAAGTATATTACGACTCCGCGACATATTGAGGTGCAGGTATTTGCAGACAAGCATGGAAACTGCGTGGCTCTGGGTGAAAGAGATTGCAGTATACAGCGTCGCCATCAGAAGATCCTCGAGGAGTCGCCCGCGCCACATTTACCCGAGGCTACGCGAAAGGATATTTGGGACAAGGCCCGAGCAGCAGCGTTGGCTGTTGGCTACGAGGGCGCAGGCACAGTGGAGTTCATTTTTGACAATGATACTGGAGAATTTTTCTTCATGGAAATGAACACGCGATTACAAGTCGAGCATCCGGTTACGGAAATGGTTACTGGACAGGATCTGGTCCACTGGCAGATTCTGGTTGCCGAAGGTGCACCTTTACCATTGACCCAGGACGAGATTGAAGCGATCATGGCTACAAAGGGCCACGCCATTGAGGCGCGCATATACGCTGAGAACCCCAATCAGGGCTTCGTACCGGACTCTGGTCGTCTGCTTCACGTACGGACGCCCGCGGCTACAGAGGACGTGCGAATTGATGCTGGTTTCGTCGCTGGGGATGAAGTATCATCGCACTACGACCCAATGATTTCAAAGCTGATTGTCAGGGGATCGGACCGAACCGAAGCCCTTCGAAACCTGGCGATCGCACTAGAGCAGTATGAGGTGGCGGGGCCGATAACCAACATCGAGTTCTTGAAGCGGGTCTGCAAGAGCCCTGACTTTGTTTCCGGAAATGTGGAAACAGGGTATATTGATAAACACAGGGCGGAGCTGTTTGCGAAGGAGACAGTTGAAGATGAGGTTCTGGCTCAGGCTGCGCTGTCCTGCTTATTGGGTGATTCGCAAGGCACGGCAAAGGTTGCAGGCTCAGCCGTTGGGTTCAGCCCTGGGTATCAGAAGCGACAATTCGCGTTTGTCGAAGCAACGAATGCGCCTTCCGAGGCGGACAGCGCGGAAGTTTTCAACGTCCAGGTACAACAGACGGGCGAAACGACGTTCAACATTATTGTGAATGGAAAGGGTTTTGAGAACGTCCATGTACAGCAACAAGCCAACGTGCTCACCTCATTCTTTCCCCACACCAGACTTGACACGACGGTTGTCCGGGACGAGGATACAATTATTGCCTTTCAACGGGGCAGACAGTACCGGCTCAAGGTCCCGCGGGCGAAATGGATGGAGAAGGCGTTGGGAATCAAGGATACGGCGAACAGTGTGCTGGCGCCGATGCCGTGCAAGATCTTGCGGGTGGAGGTATCAGAGGGGGCGACGGTGTCCAAGGACCAGCCGCTGGTGGTGATTGAGAGTATGAAGATGGAGACTGTGATTCGGAGTCCGCAGGATGGGAAGATTGAGAGGGTTGTGCATAAGGCAGGGGTAAGTTATGACTTTTTTTCTTCAAGTTTTCCCTTTTTTGATTTTTTCTTATTTCTTTTATCAACTGCCACTCCATGAAACGTGGGGTGGTTGCTTGTGTGATGATTGATCTGCAAACATCAAACCTCCGGACCTGAGCTAGCTTTGAAGCTAATAATATTGATAATAAACGTCTAGGATATCTGCAAAGCGGGCACTGCACTTGTTGAGTTTGCA
Organism: Helicocarpus griseus UAMH5409; assembly: GCA_002573585.1. Lineage (NCBI taxonomy): Eukaryota > Fungi > Ascomycota > Eurotiomycetes > Onygenales > Ajellomycetaceae > Helicocarpus > Helicocarpus griseus. Next base: position 89,875 of record PDNB01000018.1, on the reverse strand, counting down.
GAGTCTGAGAAGAAGGCATCGTGACGAAAACCCACCTGGCGGTGACTCGGTGAGATTGTTTTTTTTAGGAGCTTGGATAAGGAAATCTCTGCTCCACATGAGTTGAGATGTTGACAGCTGTCATCCTTCCCCTCCATCGGGAGCGGGTAAGGATTCAAGATAATTTTTTGAAGGGGAGAGAGAATGTATAAAATGCCTCATTTCTTTGAAATACATATATAGAAAGATATATCATAGATAACGCGATGTTCATGGTGTGAAAGATTATTCATGCTGGTCTTCTAGAGAGACATGCTCTGACCGAACGGCCCTTTTAGATTTGTTGGACAGAGATGTAGTTATAAGGACCAATTGACTGTCAGATGTGTGAGTAAATTGTGGGTATTTTTATCTTCCGTGTACCTGATAATAATATTTTGAGATGGAAGAGACGAGGGATATTGCAACGAATGCCATGTGCTGCTGCCACGGACGGGTGTGGGGAGACGCAATGGCAGCAATGGCAGGTGTCAGAGGTGGGTGGGTGGAGATAAGATCTCGTTGTCAGATAACTCATCCATGGACAGAACAGGAACTGCCGAGAGAGTTCTCCCAATATTTGTGGAATTAATACTAGTATTTATTTATTGCCGCAGTTTTTCTTTGTTTTCTTTTAAATAATTAAAATCTAGAATATATTTTCTTCATAGTTTCCAGAAGATCCATATATGCGATCCTGAAGATAGTCAGTATATATTGCCACTCTGGAATCTGGATATAGGGTTGATCGGTGATGGATTATTCAACTAATTATTAATAGATTGGCTGGGATATTTTGTTGTGGTCTAGATTCATTCTCCAAAAGAATAGAATAGTGGGTGCATGGAGGTAGTTGTTTAAAGTGTGGCAAGAAGAAGAGACAGGGGCAGTATTAGGCACTGTTGGAATATTCTTCTGAAAAGTCTGCTGCTCATCTGATACAACGGTACGCAGCGTAATAATAATAATAATAATAATAGGCAACTAATACTGTTAAAGACACTCCCCAGCAGCCAAGAGACAGGGCTCTTTTTCCCACTAGGCCATACTCCACCACAGCTCCCCACCACAGCTGTCTGGTATTCCGTCTTGCTGCCACTCACCGCCGTGGCCCGCCCTGTTCCCGCCAGCAAAAAAACTCACGATACTTGCTCCTGGGCACTTCTGCTCGTCATCTGACCCAGCGATCAACTGCTGCTGCTGTAGCCATAGTCGCCCTGGCTAATTCCTGGCCCTTTTTTATTTTTCCCTCCCTTCTTCTTCTTCTTTCTTCTCTTCTCTTCCCTTCTCCTCGAGCAATGTTGGCCACTGCGAGAATCCTCCACATCCATCTTGATATCCGATAGAATCCTGTCTTTGGGAAAAAAGAGAAAACTTTACCAACGCTCATTCTCTGGGTTTCTGCTTCTTTGCAAATATCTCTGCCTGTTGACCCTCACCAGTTTGCTTGTGGGAGATTGATCTGGCCTCTCCATCGGTTTTCTATCACCAATTCCATACAACCCTCAACTTGTTGGAGTCAACACTGTATCAGATCTGATAATGTAGGTTTCCTGTTTTAATTTCCTAATTTTTATGGCCCACGGGTGAGGTTATACGCTGTTATTCGACAATGCCCCGACCATTGAGTTTTAACTCAACTGTTTTCTTGCTATCAAATTCCAATAACCTACCCCCAGCATTACTGACCCGTATTCTATATAGACATTCATCAATTCCACAACAGCTACAATGTTCAGGCCGTCAATTGCCCGTCAGGCACTCCGGACTGCAAGCCAGGGTCCCAAGAGGGCAGCTGCTCTCCGTGCCTCCTGCAGACCCGCCCTTCCCATCAACACTTCCCGCTGCATCTCCTCAACCCCAGCCCTGAGGGACAGCAAGAAGGATGACAAGGAGGACCCGCTTAGGAAAGCTACCACCGCTGCCCCTCCCGAAGAAGAAGCTGAGCATGAGGGCCGCTATGCCCGGACAGACGAGAGCATCCACGTCGAATACCCCAAAGACGAGGAGATGCCCAGGAGTCCCATCGTCCAGGGCCGCGGAGGCATGCATTTCAAGCGTACGCTGGCCTCCTTCTCCCTGGAGGGGAGGGTTTCCGTTGTTACCGGCGGTGCCCGTGGTTTGGGTTTGGTAATGGGCCAGGCGCTTGTTTCCTCGGGGTCTGATCTTGCCATTGTCGACTTGAATAGTAAGTAGCTGCATTTGGGGCTTCACTTTTTTTTTATATATTAACACCCTATCCTGGCTTATCAGCTATCTAATTTATGTGCAATAAGTAAATATGCTAACTGGTACGAAACAGAACAAGAAGCAGAGGAGCAGGTGCAGAAGTTGGTAGCGCAGTATAAGGAGGAGAACCCGGGCATTGAAATGTAAGCTTCCCGCGAATTACCGCCATACGTACCCTCAAGTCTGGAAGCACTAAAAGGCTAACCCTAATTGATATCAGCATGCCCAAAGTCACCGCCCACTATGCCGACGTCGCCAACCCAGACTCCGTAAACGACTGCATAGCCGAAATTCTTGGATCCCACGGTAAAATCGACAACCTCGTCACCTCCGCTGGCTTTACTGAGAACTTTGACGCCATCTCCTACCCCTATGACCGCATGCAGAAGCTATGGGGCGTCAATGTGGACGGCTCATACCTCTTCGCTGTCGGTGTCGCCAAGCATCTGCTCGAGCGCAAGTCGCCCGGCTCCATCGTCATGATCGGCAGCATGTCCGGTGCCATCGTCAACGTACCCCAGCCCCAGGCGCCGTATAACGCGGCCAAAGCGGCTATCAGGCACCTGGCAGCGTCGTTGGCGGTTGAGTGGGCAAGCGCACATATCCGCGTAAACTGTATCAGCCCAGGATACATGTTGACTGCTCTGTAAGTCTCAATCCTTCTTTTTTCTGTTTCCCTGTTATGAAAATCAGCCATCTGACAATTTCCAAAACAGCACCCGCAAAATTCTCGAAGACAACCCCGATCTCAACCGCCAATGGACCTCGCTCATCCCACAGGGTAAAATGGGCGTTCCCGAGGACCTCATGGGCGCCGTCACGTTCCTGCTCAGCGATGCGAGCAAGTACGTCACCGGTGCAGATCTCAGAGTCGATGGTGGATATACCCTGACCTAACCGCGATTTCATTCGATCTCTTTTCTTCTGCGTTTTGCCTCATATATGATACGGGGCTTCGAAATAATTATTATTTAATATCTCGTTGGTCATGTTTTTCGCGTCTACCTACTTGTCGGTTACTTATGGGGTGTTGCAGTTTCGCGAAAGGAAAAAAAAAGCGTTGCGTGTTTGTTGGTTTTGAGTTTCTAGACCGTTGTTTTCTTTGATTTATTTCTCTCTTTCCATTCTTTTTCGCTTCCCTACAACTAATCATTCTATTCGGGCGGATACCATGGGCATTATCTATTCTGTTTTGTCCCTTTACTAGAGCTTTACTACTACTAATGTACATTGTACAGCGTTTCCCCTTCTCCATCTGATCACTCTCTGTCTGTGTCTTTCCTTGCTTCTCTTTTCGGGATCTTCTGGTTGTTGTTACCTTTTTCAAATTGTCATTGCGCATCGTTCCTCCTTTCCTTTCTTTTTTCTCCATGATCTACGCTATCTTAGGTAGTTAACTCTGGGTTCAGGGTATGTTTTCTATTATCTACGGAGCCATATCACCGATCAATCCTAGCAGGAAACATTATTCCCTTAATCTGCTCTACCTCATCATTGTTTCCCCAAACCCACAGACAAAAGAAAACAATTAAAAGGAGACAAAGGAGATACCCACACATGATCTATCAAATAACAAAAAATAATTACAGGAACTCAATAAACTTGTGTTACATGTACAAAATCTTTCCCCCGCACGCTAAATCAAGGGTCCAGTGCCGTGTGTTCTGGGCCTCTCTGGGTTATCAGCGAGGGGTGTCTTTCTTTTTCTCCTTTTCGCCCGGTCTCGAACGTATCATGTTCTGTTCCCCCGCACTCCCCAAGTACCCGAACCTGCCAACATTAACTATTGATCAATCTGCTGGCAGGGGACGGACGCGTGGCATTTGCTATTTGCAAGATATTATCTTTTTGTCCGAGACATGCATAAGAACTCTGGCTGCTCGCATTTCTTCTAGTCATATGCCCTGTATATGTACATGTAGCCACTCAAGGGATCCGGCGAGATTGAAAAGGAATATGGATAATTGATAATAATTGCGGCATTAATGCTGATTTATTTATGGGGTATATAATTCATTTGCTGTTCTGATAACTCTCTCTCATGTTGAGCTTATTTCTAACGACTAGTGCTGATGAGACGCAGTGTGTCAAAAAAGAAAGAGGGAGAGTCGAGACAAGCATTACTTAGACATCTACTTTTTTGCTACTTTTAGAGATTTAAGAAGCTCTGAACAGTAAAATAACTGTACAGAAAAGGGGGCTTTGAATGTTCTAGAATGACTCATTCTCCCGCCCGTTCAAAACGGCCACAACACAGAGTACTACTACATGTATGGTTGGCAGTGGACATAAAACAGATACTTTTTTTTTGAACCATTATTCCTTGGCAAAAAGTTTCGAATCCCATTCAGACAAGTCACAAAACAAGAGTAAAGTTCTTTTCCCATTTTGTGCTCTTTGCTCTAATTGCATAGAAGATCCTGACATTGTCGTCTGTGTCCTTTCCCCAGGGACAGGGCATCTGAAGCATGGATACAATATACTTGCAACTGCGCCCACCTGCATTATGTCTGTTGGTGATTGCAATGATGCAGTAATAATCCACCGTGTCTCCTATTCCATCTATTTATTTCCATAACACACACATACACAGACACCCCCCCCTCTCTCTTCTTCAGCATTGTTGTACCCTTAAAGCTCCTCCTTTCCCATCCAATATCGCCTTGTTCAAGTAACAGCAACCATTTTCTGAGTCTCCGAGTGCCGGTTTCTACATCACCCACGCTTACTCATCCTTCTCTCCCTCTCAATCATCTCGCTTAACTGGCTATGTTGACGGACTAGGGATGGCCTGGCAGCGGGAGGAGTAGCCTGCGGTGATAACGGCTGCATATGTGCCGAAGACGGCGACGGTGAAATTCCATCCGTCGGGTTGTCGCTTTCAGTACTCTTCCTTATAAATTGGCGCTGTAGCGACAAAGAGAGTTCCCCTTTCTTCAACTTTTCAGATGTCCCCACTGCCAGGGCATCAGAGCCCATAACGGCCTCCGTGCCTCCCAATGGTAGTTGATCCCCCGTGCGAACCATCTCCGTAACTTCCGCAGGGGCTGGCGCTAACGAGCTGCCTAAATTGATGGCAGACGAGTTACGCGACTCTTGTAGTTGCTTCTCGACGAAGCGGGCGCGGAAATCCTTTTCGACCAGAGAAACTTCAGAGGGCTGCTTTTTTTGTGAGGTAGGAGAACTGTTGCTGCGCTTCTGTTGCTGTTTTCGTTGCTCGTGACTAGATATACATGTACCCTTGGAGGCGCCGTGCGATGTAGGATTCGATGTTGGGGCTGGACGATGCACGATTGAGCCTGGCCATGGTGACGGGTTTGTGTATGTGGGGATAGGACTTAAAGATATTGCGGACTCTGTATGCGAAAGGTTTTGTGGTTAGTGGATCTCCGGAATTAGCAAAAGCAGGTCGCCCCCCGCAGCGCCGCGCCTATAGCGTCTATCTTCGCAAGGATTTCCATCGACCAAATCCCGCCTGGTCACATGTATAGGCGAATAAAAACTTTTTTGCACGGCGCTGTAAGAAAGTAAAGACAAAAGTAAAAGCTCTCGCTTACCATCTGGTATGGGATAGCCCTGCCCTTTAGTTGATGCTCTGGGTGATGTCCGGACTGTGTTCATGAAAGCGGCACTGGGTGACTGCCTGGCAGGTGAGACAGCTGAGGATGGCTGAGATGTCCTCTTTCGCATTTGTACTGGCTCTGCCTGTATGGAGGTTACACTTTCAGCAAAAGTAGTCTTCTTTTTTCGCGGCCTTCCTGCTACTGATTCGTCTGTCGGCGTTTCATGCCCCGCCACAGGAGAAGGTGACAGGGATAGGTTCCCCGCTGTATTATCTTCAAGCGCCCCTCCGCCAGGAGGTTTTGAGATTTTCTGTGAGTCACCAGACGTTTGCCGCGGTTTCTTCAAAATGGGAGGAGGCAGAGATGTCCTGGTCGTGTTTCCTGATGTTTTTCGCGGGGCATTCGGACCATCTTTCGGAGAGGTATTTTGCGGTTGAGTACGTCTAGGAGAAGGCGCATCAGCGTGCCGCCGTATTGGGGGTATCCGCGGTATCGATTGTGCGATCTAAGAACATCAGAAAAGCTCCGCTTTCAAACTCGTACTACCTCCCCAGGCCAATTTACTTCTCTTAGCCTTTCCGGGCCCATCCTGGTGATGCTTTCTCCCTCGGAAATATGGAGGAAGAGACCGGCTAGCGTCGTACCCTGAATAGTACGTAGGATGGGTTTGTTGCTCCATATTCTCCAAACTAGATTCTCTAATCGCCTTCCTTCGTCTTCTCTCATCGTGGACCTGTTGGTGGTGTAGACTGGCACATAGAACTTCAAGTGTCAGAATTCATAACTGACTTGTTCTCTTCTATATGTTTCAATTCCGCGAATGGCCCTCCCATCTTTCATTTGACTGTGTATATATCCAAAGATTCGCAACTTGCAGCTTGGTTGTAAAAAGGAAAACTATCCTTACCACGCCATAACTTTGCGAGATCCTCATCATCCACACCGCCAAAGCTCTCAATTTCGGAACTGACACGCTCGGTATGCAAGACGATTCCTTGCGGCAAAGCTTCCGTCATCGTAACAGCCACTTAAAAAAAGACCTATACGTAATCGCAAAACGGGCCTCTTTTTAGTTTTGCAGCCAGGCAGCTAAGCTTCCTTCACCGAGTGGGGAGCCAGGGGGGTAGACAAATCCTGGAAGCATAAAGAAAACTTATAGTACTACAGATCCAGAACAGATGCAACGCGAGAGAATGGAGGGGAAAAAAAAAGAAAAAAGAGAGAGATGAAGGAAACAAACTGACAGCACACGAAGAGGGAAAAATTCACTGGTCAAAAAGTCAGCTGAACTTCATGGTCCAGCAGGATATGGAGATGGGGCAGAGCATTCCAGAGACACGCGACAGTCCGATTCGTAAGGCTGGTACCGCAGGGAGAACGAGAGCAGAGTGCGGTCACACAGAAGAAGATAGAAAAGAAAACTAGCAGAGGATACAGAGCCGGAGGAGGAGATATATAGGGCATGCACAACCAGCGTAGTATGTTTCACGTGAGCATGTCCAGGTGACCGCGTGGGAGTACGCGGAAATATAACAGCTTTGTCAACAGGCGGGAAGAGATCTCAAGAAAAAAGAAATGAAGGCAATGAATGCCCGTGTGCTAAAAAGTAACTGAATTAATATCCTGAATTGTTTGTCCACGCTGTGCCTTTCAGGATCGTGTCGTCTGACTGGCGCTGCGTTTCCCCCTAGGGACTTTGAAAGAGAGGGATATTCTGCTTGCAAGGTGCGATTTTAAAGGTTTAGACGCCTTTGAACCAGACAGAGCCGAAAACAGAACATGCGCCAGCTGCAGCAAAGAGCCCTGAAACCCAAGCAAGCAAGCAGCAAAGTAGCGGTAGAGAAGAGAGGCGGCTAATCAGTGCGCATGGAGAGAGACCCAGGGACAGCCCAGCTTGAGACTAGAGGGCTAGTAAGGCGGTAGCCAGACGTGGGTGGCGCAACCCGGTGCAAAAAAGGAGGGGTTGAATAAGGACTCTGGTTAAGGATCTGGGCGAGAAATGAATAGTAAAAGGAAGAGGAAGAGGAAGACGGAAATGGAGAGTCGAGATCAAAATCAATAGTTGGAGACAGAAAAGTCAGCTGGTCATGTGGCCGTAGGAGGTTGGCAGCAACGATGCAGGAAGAAGAAGCAATCCACCATGGCAATCAGTTTATACGGTTCATGATAAATAAATAATAAAAAAAAGTGAAGTGAGTCCAGTAGCACTGTAGCAGAGATGGCTGAGAGGGAAAATACGGCTATTTTAGTGAAGCACCCTCTTGGTTGCGCCAGAAGGAATAATCCGGGGAAACGATATTGAGATAGGTGCCTATTTGGCTGTTCATGTGCATGCATGCTCGGTAACCTCCGAGGGGCAAAGATTTAGTCGTGACTATTCCATGACGGAAACAAATAAAAGGAGTGGCAAAAGGCCGCTGGTTTACACCCTGTTTACGCTTGACGTCTCTCCTTATTCTTCAGGATGCGGTCTGCTTGGTGGCCGTTTCAAGTATCCTCATCCGAGCGCGGGGCTTGGATAGAGGTAGATCGGTGGCGGATCGGACGGAGGAAGGCTGGTTTTAATCGAGATTCCGGAGCAGAGCCAGCCATCAGCCCGATAATAGCCCAGCAGACTATCCGTAGTTGGGCACAAGGCCCGTTGTCGCCTGGATCAAAGGCAAGGAGAGATCTCTTCCACGTTTCTTCTAGAACATTGCTACCATGTCAGTTGTTTCAGGAGCCGTTGCTCCCATGACTCCCGAACATGGATCCTGGCTCTTGAGGTGAGGGGTTCCATTGCTGGTGGCCCCAAATGACATATAGTCTCCAAGTCAGTAAACTGGCAATGTCATGTCCGACTGGGGAATGCACAGTCTGTAGAGAGCCACCAGAGAATGAATATTGCCTTGAAGATCAGCTGTGTTGTTTTGAAGACAAGGTGCCGTGGGTTGTTGTTCGTTAACCTGTGGGTGCCCGGTTCTTCTTCTGAATCAATCAACCAGCGTAGCCTCATTCGCCTTTCCTGCAGCTTGTTGGACTGCAGCCCGTCCCCATTAGTACTCTAAAGTCGTTGATCGAATCTAGCATTTCCACGGTAATGGATTCATTCCATAGCCTTCTGAGTTGCCCCAAGCCTCTCTTTCTCCTGATGGTCGTCGGTTCGCGCCTTTGGATGGTGGTAAACATATCAATTCAGTAGCAAGGTAAACCTTGAAAGGAGAACAAAGCGTCTGTACCTGCCTTAGCTTCAACGATATGTTCGGCTCGCCATTCCGACGCATTATTATTATTATTATCATATAGCAATACTAACTCCAACGCCTTTGAGAACGGATTGGAATACGAACTGCGTCTTGACTTGTTGTTCTTTTCCCGGCCCGCCTGACCCCTGGTCCCTGGACCGCCACATTTACCATTTCACTAAAATCCTATTGCAAACCAATATAGGGATGCATAAGCTTTCTGATATTGGTGTATTGCATCAACAGACCCGGAAGTCTATCGAGAGTCTCAACAAATGAGTCCCGTTGAATCCTGGGTCTCTCTCTCTGGTCCGTCCCGCTGAGTTCCCGTGCCCGCCCGGGGCCCATACGCAATGAAATACCAAATAATCACCTGGGCATATGCACCCAAATTCTGCAGGCTGCATTGATCATTTTATCCAGTTACTGAATCCTGACTATCTTAGTTTGACCATCACCTCCTATTATTGCAATATATGAGGTTGGTGTTTTACGGTGCTCCTCCATTCAAAACACAAGGACAAAGTTACATTTGAAGTTTACTTTTAAACATTCCCATGGTGTTCTTCTTTTTCTTTTTCTTTTTCTTTTTCTTTTTCTTTTTCTTTTTCTTTTTCTTTTTCTTTTTCTTTCGCATCATGGTCAATTCAAGGTATCTTTTCAGGGGGCTCCCAGAAGCGAACAGACTAAATGAAGGTCAGGAACTCATGCCGCGGACTCTTGCTCTTGTGCCCAACAATGTAACAATCTCACACTGTTATATATTTTACATACCTACTAGTAGTATGGATTAGTACTATATCGTTAATCAAAAATGGCCACTTATAAGAAGTCAGTCAGGACTACTAACGCCACACCTAAACTGCTAATAGCTTTTCTCAACTTCAAGTCAAATAAACATCAAATAAACATCATCATATCTTATCAGATCAATCTTATCAGTCGCATGGTTTTTCAAGTTAACCTTTACTATGAATGAGTGAGATCAGGATCCCAGGAGTCCGCAGGTTCAAAACATGATTGAAATCTAGATCCTTTTTCAAGTTGCTTTTTTGTCACACTTTCAGCTTCCAGGCCAGCTGGCCACGCCGTGTCGCAAGAGGCAGCACACTTCTTTCTTACGGCAATCTTTTGTTCAAGCGAAGCTGGGAAGTTTGAAATTTCAATACATCTGTAAAGTAACTTGGTAAATGACTTGACTGATTCATCAGTCAAAATACTCTCATTTTTTTAAAAAATTATCAAGATTAGTACTATCTAGGTACATGTACATCATCTGTATGCTTTAGTCTTTATACGCAAAGACACCTTTGATATATGCCAGTTAGCATGATAAGACATTGATAATTCAAGAAGAAAAAAAGCTACTCAAGGAAAAATGAATATCAAGAATAGTAGCAATTTAACTGTTCTGAGGTGATGATCATAATATAAATCTTCTCATTTGCTCTCTGTCTTGTCTATTCTCTGACCATGACGTGTGATTACGTTTACTACATGTACTAGCTTTTTTGCAATAGATGAAGCTTAAGTCAGTTAAAATTACTTTACCTGGACAAGCACTGCTTTCTCACCATGGTCACTTTTTTTTTCATAACTGAATCTATACTTGGCATTTCTTCCTCTCATAAAATGGAGCATATTAATTCTCTTCTAAAAAAAGACCATAAAGGGTATTCTTCACACGCCTGTAGAAACCAGAACACACCAACCAGATGACAGAACAAAGGAAAACTTATGCAATACAAAAGAAGACAAAAAGAAAAAGCCGTAGAACCTTGGAAAGAAAAGGTAGATGTTGAAAAGAGCGAAGGAGAGAGAATTGCAAAGGAGGAAAGAGCAAAAAAGACCAGCTCCCACGCCCTTGGTAGCAACTACCTTATCAAGACAAACCAAACACCGAAGGAAGGAACGATGGAAATGAATTTCCACGTATACGGGGAAGCAGCGAACCAAAGCCGAAACAAAAAGCTTGCTCCCCCGGATTCCTTCCGAACACAGAGATACAACAAAAAAGGGGACAACACTCAAACTTCGCTCATATCACTCTCTTTCTCCGCCTCTCGTTTGCCCTTCCCACTCCTCCACCACCGCATACCGGCCCACGCTGCAGTAACAGTCCACAGCGCCAGGTTCGCCAGATCCACCCAGACGGCATGCTTCATGCGGATGAGGTTTTTATCGTCTTCCTTCGCTTCCTGAGTGATGTAAATTTTCCCGAAGATTCCAAAGAGCGTCAACCAGAGAATGCTGAGAATGCTGTCGTAGACGAGGGTCGGAAGGTTGATGCGGGGCAAGATTGGAATGGGACTGGGGATGAAGGGGATTGCAAAGTAGATTGCTGCAGAGATGGAGGCGATGGTGCCTAGGGCGGTGGCATACATCTGGTTTTTACGTTAGTAACAGTTTGCTCATGGAGAAGAGAAGGGGTGGAAGTGGTGGATAGAAGAGAGACATACCCATTTCGGGTCGTATGGATCTCCAGCTTTGCGCTGCTTGACTAGATCTTGTGCGTACAGGCCGATGACGGCGATGCCAAAGACAAATTGTAGGAAGCGCAGGACCCATTGGATGATGGTGCTGATGTTTGAACCGACGCCGGCGCGGCTTTTGATGCCGTCAAAGACGAGTTTTTTGAAATTCATGACTGTAAATGGAACGAGGATCCTTTTGGTATCAGGGCCTTCTTTTTCTCTCTTGGAGGGAAGATGTAATGTCTTTCCGTGGCGTGCGCTCGAGATATGACGATGGTATTCGGCTTCAGCTCGTGTGCAATGACGGTTGGATACGTCAAGGATGGAGGTAGTCGATGGTTAGGTAGGAAACAAGCCCGGATTATCGTGCTTTATACGCAGGGGTATAATTCCTTCCTTCAGGTGAATGGCGTTTGGTTTTCTTGAGTTTTCCTTCAACAGTGGCTTTGTTCTCTCTTTAAACCCTGCTCCACAATACCGGGGAGAATGGAGGGGAGAATGGGTATTGTCCTAAAAACTTCACGGAAGCGGCGTAACCCGGGCCAGGCCTATTGTAGGGAAGTTGTTTCAATGTGGGGATCCACAGATTGGAGTGAATGATATCAGTGTTTAAGGGGTTCGGTACGCAGTATGCGATGGAGAGTTTAAACGTAAGAGCGTAGGAGTGAATAAGAGAAAGCGGGGGGGAACCAAGTGCACAGCACTCTTTCGGTTTTCTTAGGTATTAGGATCTTTTTCTATGCAAATGCGATGCTTTTCTTGTCCAGCAAATGTAGTAGCAAAGAGAAAAGAGAGGAAATGGAATGCGTGGAAATGCTGTGTACACAGTACAATAGATCTGACAGATTGCAGTTGTATAGAAGGGAAATCAAAAAGAAGGAAAGAGGCAACCGAGAACGAGACGAGAGTCTAGAAAGAAGAAAGAGAAAGAAAGAAAGAGACAAGGAAAAGAAAGGGAAGAAAGAAAAGAAAAGAAAAAGAGACAATGGTGAATTCCTGACACAAATGATTGTTTCTGAATGACAAAGGGAAAGAGAATTAAGAATTCACCATGCGGAAACACCCTCTCTTTTATATCTGATATCTGATATCATGATATATAAAGAAGACTGAAGGTCTGCAGGGAAGCTTGGCACACAGCTTGCTGCATTCTGCTCATGCAACCCCCAAGTCCCCATCCCACTGAAGAATCAAAAGAAGATGGATAGGCTCGCGCCCTGACGAATCCAAGTCTCCTGGAATTGGAATACTACCTACTGGCTAAGCAGGCAAATCCTCATTGTCAAATCATTCTCCGACAATCCCCTGTCGAGGGCATAAAGCAAAACGAAACACATTGCCATTCACCTGTTCATTGTCTAACAATAGACAAAACTATAGTGCCGGTGCTTGCTGAAACAAACAACAATAATAGCTTATACTAGGATTCTAAAGAAAGAAACAGTCACTGTCTGCAGTGCCGGGGTGTTGGGGAGCATTGGTTGGCTGGGAGTTGCTGGTGAAGAGTCGCGATGTTGAAGCGACGGGGGATTCGCTTAGCGCCCAAGAACCCCTTACAGCAGTAACAGAAATGATGTAAGCGCCATGGATGGACCATTGGTTAGATTATCATGGCGGCGGCAAGGGTTTCAGAATGATGATACTAGTTGTCTATTACTTAGTGAGCTACAGTATTGCCAGAAGGGAAAATAGTAGGGATTAGTTAGGCTGTATTTGATCTCCAGAACTCAACAATCATGATAGGCTGGTGGGAGCTGGACCAGTGTAACTGCTCCAGCTGATTGCTTTCTAGACCATTTGACGCTGACGATTGAGGGGAAGATGATGATCATGAAAGTGGATATTCCCCATTGTGACGGGCGATTCGCCCCTGTTCTTCTTTCTGCTTGTCCGCAACTTCATCCCACTTCCCTCGAACCGCCCGTATCTCATTCTTACCATGTTGCAGCAACTATTTCTCCGGAGGGATTCCACATTCAATAATATACTCAGATAGAATATATTCAGCTTCACTTCATCTGCTCAGTTATTCTATATTGGGAGAGTCAAAACCAGGGAGATATATTCCCCTTCAACCACCATCACCCCCCGCTCCCATCCAACCCAAGTCAAATCCAATCCAAACCAACAAACCCAACCGCCCGTCATTCGCATGACTCAACACTGCGGAGAGCTTGAAATCTAACCCTTTGTCCTCATCCCTATTCTGTTAGGGAAGATCTTGATCCATCCATCCACAACCTAAAAACAAAGACGGAAGCCATTTCAGACCTATGAACAGGGAAACTTCCACATCAAAGGGCTAGAAAAAGTGTTAAAAGAAAAGAGCAGGATGCAATCAGACAATTTCTGCAAGGAACCAATTTTCCAACAAAATTTCAAAAACCACACGAGCACACATTCCCTTAGACCTAGCTTACCGTGTAGCAGTAAAACCGAACCTGCAGCCTCAAAACCATGTCACCCGTTCCGACAAAAAATATGAGCGCTAATCCGTACGTGCCCAACCAAGAACAGAAAAGACAAATCCTAGATATGTACGTATAGGCTGACAAATACTCCTGTTGTGCGTGGCGAAAATGCATGTAATAACCCGACAAGAGTATAGAATATGCCAACAATGTATCGTGGGGGGGTGTTCCAAAAATATGGTGGGGTAATAAAATCATGCCAAATGCCATGCAGGTCAGGATGACCAAAAAAGGGAAATGAAACAAAAGAATAAAAGATGAGGGGGGATGATCCATTCATACAAGATAATGTCTGTGGGAGAAACAAGAGAACGTTAAAAAGAAAGAGCAATATAGAAGGGACCTATCTATGAGGGAAGAAAGGGAAATATAACAAGAGAAGAAAGACAATCACCGCAAGAAGAGGCCGGGGGATGGACCACAAGCCGAAGGGGGCAATGTGACGCAGCAGACAATTAGGTTGTTGCTCCAGTACTTCTTCAGGACAAAACGAAGGCGTTCGGGATATCGATCGTGGCTTTCGTCCAAACAAGTACCCAGACAACATCTGCGCATGTCTAGTAAAGCCACGCCACACCGTGAGCCATCAGCCGGCCCGGCCCGGCCCTCCCCCACCTACTCCCTTGGCTGGTACCCCTGCAGCCGTTTTTGGATGGTTACTGGACGGTGGTGGCTGTTTAACGGCGTTGGGGTGAGGTGCCGGGGGTGCGGTGGGTGCAGGAGACACTGAGGCTTCGTCGTCATATTCGTCTCCTAAATAATCGTCGACATACCCTCCTTGACCAGACGGATCCTGATCAGGATCCCCAGTTGGGTGTCGGTCGTATCCTTGCTGATGCGCTGATTGCTGCGCAGCTGCGGCCTTGGCGGCATTCTTAGTCGCCTTTTTGCCCTTGCGTCCCTTCATCTTCGCCTTCTCAAGCAGTCGTCTCTTTTCCGCTAGTCGCCGGCGCTCTTTCCGGTCTTTTATTTCGTATTGTCTAATCAATGCCTCCGGTGGCCGGCCGAAGATGCTTTCATACTCGCAGAATTCGCAAATCCAAATTTCATCGATGTTGGGTGGGTGATGAAGGTTTGCGTACTGCTGTTGTATCCGGCGTTGACGAGCGGCCAAGGCATAGATACTTCCAGGAGAACGTCGCGTCTTCTTGCCCGGAGCAGCATTCTGTCCACTTTGCGCGGGGTGTTGAGTTTGTGGTTGGCCTTGATGATTGGCCTGGGCCGCCATGTTCGGACTAGTCTGCGTTCCCTGTGTCGAGAACCCTCTTTGGCCAGGGGCCATTGAAGGAAGCGGCTGGTCGCCCGCACGATGCTGTTGTTGGACTGAATAAGAGTTCTGGTTTTGCCAGGCCATACCTTTAGACGAATCCGATTCGCAGGTGAAGGTGAACTGTGTCTTCGTGGGCGAAGATTTTCTTGTTTGGTCTAGTAGGCTAGTATTATCCTGCCCCTGCGGTGCCGATGACGAAAGAGCCGCTGCATTCGCTATAGCGGCAGAGATGATTCCTTGATCAGAGTGATTAGTGTATTCACCTTGGCTTTGTTAGCAAATCTGTCCTGTCCGGAAAGAAAAGGATAAGGCAAGCTATACCAATTGATTCTTGACCAAGAGAGGTTCCAGCTTCCTTGCGGCTAGACCCTGGTCGACCTCCTAACCAAGCGTTGTTGGGATTTTGGACAGCGAGTGGAGCTCTTCCGCTGACAGGACGACCAGCATTTCGTCCATAGCGTCCTCTTCCGGGCCCTGATATGCCATTCCCCGCGGGCGAAGCAGGATTCCCAGTGCCATAATAAGAGCCAGTGCCACTTCCGTCGTCCAAGGGCGCCCCGTTTCCGCCATTCGTAGCTAGACCCATTGTCACCATATCCGCGGATATGTTCGAATGATTGCCTGGGTTGCCTGATGTCGGTATTTTTCTTTTCTTTTTATTGTTCGTATTCTCAAAGGCATCATAGCCATCGGGCCCGGACGACGATGTCTTCGTTGGAGTGTCTTCGATGTGTTTTACGTATTTTTGACGAATTTCACCGGTGGGGGAGAGGGAAGATCGATGAAACCCCCCACTTCGGCGAACTACTACGGGACCATCCTCATCACCGCTGTCTATGCCATCATCGTATGGATGGGGGTGGTCATCTTCGGGAACCTGATCGTGTCCGTAATTGTTCTGTTGCACGTAAACCTTGGCGTCGTTTACCACGTCGCCATTGCCAGCATAAAATCCTGGGAAGACCTGGGCTGGAGGGGCAGGAGGGTATAGTATAGACTCAGCAGCCTCGGGGGATAGGCGGGAGCGGATAGGACGCTTCGGTAACGGTCGTATCAAACGATCTGGGAAAACAGGTGACGGAGTGTCAGGAGCGGAAGTGTACGTCCCGCCTAGGTGACGACCGCATCAGCATCCAAGATCATGAACAATAATATAAGCGGACATAATTGTGATTTCCACGGTGTCCTCTTTGCCACGGATGGGAAGAAATCCAGTTTGTGATTCTTTTTTTTTGTTTTCTCTCATTTTTTTTTCTCCCTTTCCCACCGAGCCACAGCAGGACGATCCAATATTCGGGGGCATGGCGGTCAACCAGAGTGCAGGTGACATACTCAGCGTAGCAGCCATTTTCCAAGCTCGTAAATCCTACTTCAGACAGGATATCCAGTTTCGCTCGTTTCTAGATGACGTCTGATATGTATGCTTCGGGTGGACGGTTTACAGGGGGGAGGGGGGTAAATGTGGAGGATAAGGGGATGCCAAAATCGAACTGGCAAGAACCACGAAGTCAGCAGAACAGTCTAGTATACAATACCCAAGAAATAATAACAGCGAAATATAGCTTTTATACCCAACCAGAGAGGACCGTAGCGACAAACCCACGAGTGCCACGGGGGGTGTGTGTTTAGAGGGCGGACTTACACAGGAAGAACGGGGATGACAAATATGGACGGTGTCCTGTCCACAAGCCAACGGGCGAAAGGGAGGGAGGGAGTAATATATATAATTTCCAAGACAGCCAAATCCAACAGACAAACCGAGGATTTGCAAATGGCTTTGACAGAGCCAATTTCACAGCAGACAACCGGGGGAACTTTTGCAGAGGAGAATGAAATGAACGATGATGTTGAGATGGGATGAGATACGAGATGAGCTTTCTTCAGCACACAACGCTCTCCAACGGCAGGGAAGCCGCACTAACCGCTTTGGGACACGCAGCCCCCTCAGAAGAAGAGAACGACGAGAACAACGTCCGCTAGCACTATGGAAACACATCAACATGTTCGTTTTATACATACACTTCCTCTCATTCTGCTAAGTAGCCTAAGTAGTCTACGAGGCCATTATTTCTTTACCGTCCACGTACCTGGCCTAACCATCGAGTCACTATTGCAGATTTGAGGGCTGTTGTCGTGGCAAATGGCCCCTTCTCAATGATTGATACAACCTCCTACGTGTTCTCTACAGGCCCCCTGCGCCAGAGTGACTGCAGCAGAGCAGACCAATTACAGGGCATGTCCATTGTCATTGGTACCTGCGTGAAATGACCTGGGGATTGCCAGCACTCTTACCGACAAACGTCAAACCGTACCCCTCAGACGTACTCCCTCCAACGAACACCCGGACAAGAGAAAGAATATCTCGCGGGGGGGTAAGGTTATACATTCGTGAAGAATTCGGGCTGAGTTTCTGAGCCATGCGCAGACCATGTCCATCAGTCAGCGGTTGAGCAGAGACGAATCCCGCTCCTTTCCTCTGCTAACACTGAGGTAGCCAAATAGGACTCATTCGAGGAGCGATGCCCATAGCCCCCATATTAAACCCATCCCTCCCACGCTATCTGCTTTTTTTCGAAGCTGTCCCGACCGCTCAACTCGAGGGAGAACGATGTAGTGTAGAGATATGGAACCCGTAACATAACAATATACCGGATATCGAATGGACCCTTCACCCGGGCACGGCAGTCACGCTCTCGTCATCCAAATATTGTTGGCTTTGTAGAGAATAATTAGTCCAACTTCGAGCGAATATACCGCCTGGGAATGGGAAGTGCGTAACTACCTGGGTACAGTGAATGATGTGTCAGTTAAGGGCCAGAACTAAATCATGGACATAATTAATCAATGTCGAATATCTTCAATCTTGCATACTCGTCTGAATACTGTTCTTCCCACGATTCAGTTTGTCAAGCCCATATCCTCCGGATTAGCAGAGACACGCGCACTCTACCCATGCCGTGAGCTGAGAATTGGTGTGTGCAATCTCGAGCGAGACAAAGCCATTGATGAGAAACGCGTAGTTAGCAAATCGCGAGACCAGTCAGCCTGCAGGGATACGGTGCTGGCGCTGGGCGTAAGGGAAGTATAACCCTTTTACTATTAAATAACGCGGCGCACAAATACCGACGCGAGCACAAGCAGCCCAGCTTCCCCCTGACAGCCGCATCAATCCGATTAATATTAATATTCTTATTCTGTGGCGTTGGGAGTTGGCGCGCGAAGGTTCCTGCGAGGAGTGGTTCGGCCAAAGTCTCCCAGCGGCGGTGCGCGGGGAAAGGAAAGACTAGCGAAAGTCAAGGCAAAGTCAAGTCAAGAGTCAACTCGCCCAGCTGCTGTGGCCCCCGTCTCTGTTCTCCCATTTCCCGCGCATCCTACTGTCTTCCCACTCCCTCTCTCTCTCTCTCAACATCCTCACGCCTTCTACCCAGAGCATGTAGCTCTTTATCCTGCCATCTGTGCCTGTCTCTCAAGGTATTGCTCTTTTTTTACCGTCTGAAAGTGCTCCCAATTCCCTTGTCCACCCTCCCGCTACGAACAACCGCCCTCACCTCGACACCCCAAGACGCCCCCCGAAACAGCTCCTCATTCTTCAACGGAAACTCATCCTGCCTTATTCTCAGAATTCAATCATCACTGTCACGGCTTCTAGAGTCTCTATGACTCGTTAGAGGCTAGCTCCGGAAGTTGCTGTTGGAGATAGCCATCCAGCCATGACTCCTCGTCGCTCCTCTCGCGCTCGAACATCCCAACCATCCGCCGCAATGCAGCACACAAACTCATCCAGCTCCTCGAATTCCCTCAGCCGTGCCGAGAGGAGCACGCGCTCGAATAACAAAATCTCCTCGCCCCGCAGATCCTCTACCCAGCGCTCCCAGTCCATCGACGACCTCGAGCAAAATTCTCGCCCCGAACCCCCACAGACGCGCCATCGCCAACGAGGCCGTAACAACGGCGAACCAGACGAATCCCTTCAAGCTCCAAATGATGAGTACGATGAAGAAGAAGGGGATGAAGAAGAAATAACCAGATGTTTGTGTGGACAGCAAGACTATCCCGGTCTTCCGCTGATCTACCAGGAAGCAGCCAGCTCCAGCACTGCCAAAGCGGGCAATGTCAAGGATGACTCCGCTCCCGGTGCTTCAGGATCTGCTGAGGACATGCAGTCTGAGGAGCCTGGGAGCTTGTTCATTCAATGCGACTCGTGTAAGGTCTGGCAGCATGGTGGCTGTGTGGGGATCATGGAGGAAGCCTCCAGTCCCGATGAATACTTTTGCGAAGAATGCCGGAAGGACTTGCACAAAATTATTTCAGCTTCCAATGGGTAAGTGATAACTGAAACATTCTGCTCTACTGGCTTATTCACTATGGGGTGCTCTCCTTCACCGTCTGCCCGTTGATGGGCATTCGTGTGTTGTGCGCTTGTGTGGCCGAAGGCCTTGCCCTCAATTTCCATGAGTGTATCCTTTGCAACTACACTTGCGTTAAAGAGCACCAGTTCATTACATTCTATTTTATCTTGAATATCGTTTCATATTTTCTCGCTACAACCAAAATGTGGACTTCACGCTTACGGTCTCGCAGTCAAAAGTTCTCCCGCTACCTGCCAGTGGTTGGCTCACGGTCATCCTCCTCCTCCAGATCATCCTCCCTCGATACTGCCAGAAACTCGAAAGATAAAAAGAGCCGTAGCAGCGCGGAGGCTCTCAGCACCAAGCGTCGTTCGACCATGAATAGCCGTGATGCTGCCTACGACGAAGAGCAGCTGCAGCGAGCAATCGAGGAGAGCAAGGAAGATTCTAAATCCGTTGCTGATGAGGGGGGAAGCCGTCGAGGCAAAAGGAGCCGTAGTGACAGCGAAGCGTATGTGACCCCCTTCGGTTTGGAGATTCTTTTGTGGTTTTTGTGGCATGTGCTGACTCTCAGTCTACGAATAGAAATAAGCAAGCTTCGAAACGACAACGCACTGGCTCCCCTTCTTCTTCCCTTTCGAAACAAAGCAACTCTCTGTCACATCCGCTGTCTGATGATGAAAGCAAGCCAAACATCCCTCCGGAGGGTAACGGCAACAAAAAGACCAGAGGTGGGGCTCGAAACCAGCGAGAGAAGGAACCCCAAACATCAGAGAAAGAGAAAGAGCCGGACAAGGAAACAAATGAGCCTGTCAATCGACGAAAGAGTAGATCAGATCGTCGAAAGGATCGTAAGTGTTACATTTACATCACCATTTGCAGAAAACGGAGAAGGCGTAACTAACTATTCAATTAGCAGATGAAGACCCCTCCGAGACGATCTCACCCGCCAAAAACACTTCCAATCCTCCCACCATCACACAGCCTGCCCCTGACACCCCTAGCGTCACGAACGAGTCCTCCAACACCAAACCCGCCACACGGAAAACCGGTCGTCCACCGGCTCGTCGTGGTCGTTTAGGTCGAAATCAGTACACTCGTGACCGTGACTCAGTGAACGGTAACGACATGAGTGGCAGTATTAATTCTCCCCGTCGAGGCCAGTCTCGAGATACAGGCCATGGCGATTCCCCTACAAGCGGCCACCTTGGACCGAACGGCGTCTACCTTAACGGCGGAGAATCTGGGAAACCCAGTAAACCGCGATACATGAATCCCCAGCGTACCACGATGAACGAGATGAAGAGACGTGTTGCAGCCATACTCGAATTCATATCCCAATTACAAGTGGATATGGCTACGAATCCGGAACAAACCCCCACAAATGGGATCGGTGGGGCTGCCTCTGCGAAAGAGGTTGCAGAACAATTAGCCAATAATATCGACCAGGCAATGAACAATGCCGATAACGCCGAAGCAAACGGGAGTTCCTCTCAGCCAAAGGAGAAGGATTTCAAGGATCTTACGAGCATCGAAATGATGGATGTGTTGACACGGGATCTAGTCAAATGGCAGCAGGAGTTTGGGAAATACGGCGAGAAATGAAAAGGGACAATTATTGACGACGATATTAAATTTATTCAGTCATGCATCTTGAGAATTTTACATACCCTGGGAATAGTTCTGTCACGATATGCAACGGCACGGATTTTTTTTAAACTTCAACAACAGCCTTTTCTCCGATTAAATATACCCAACCGATCTCTCTTTCTTGTCCCATATCCACTATACCGGTGTCCTGTACGATAGAAACGTCTCTTTTTCGCATATTTACAGCCGTCCCTGCTTGCTCGGCTCATCTTTACGATATACTGCTCACTCCGTCAGCATCCTGGGGACTTTGAGTTCTTCTCCCCTCAGAGCTTTATAATATGGTCACGAACGCACCATCCATGGCTTCCTATTTACACTGTATCCGGTCTAAAGAATTGGCCAATACGAATGGGCTTTACAGGGTCTGTCTTTTACGATTTCGTTCTTGTCAATCTCAACTTCCCTCTAGATTCTGCCATTTCCCGTTCACATGCTGCTTTCTCTTCAATCATTCTCGGATCCCGATGTCTTCTCAACATGCATATGAGAGGCCAGCGACAACCTACGACGAGCTTTCAATTTGAAAGCCTGATCTTGAAGTCGAAATATTCCCGAGACCTGTTATGCATTTTGTTAATATAGTTTTGTTCTCTTCTTACTTGGCTTTTTTTATCTTTTTATCATCTTCACATAACTTAATCGGGCGCCAGGCAAAATGGGCGGTTCTTGGAATCAACTGCTTTAACTCTCCTGGGAATTTTTTATGGGCAACAATGCTCGGGGTATTGCTTTTTACTGGATATAACTTGGACGTGGGACGGTGTGATATGGTGTTTCTTAAGGGGGTTTTCGACTTTTTGCTTTCCTCTGCTTCTGATCTGCTTGATTTTTTTTACAACTGACATGCGATATTTTTGCACTTCTGGTGTTTTTGTGATGTTTCACGCTCTGTTCATCCTATTTTCTACGAAAACAGTTTACTTTCTGCTTTGAGTCGGTCTCGGGAGATTCCCCCCCGGTTTTTCGAGATTTATTGTCCATGGCTTTTTTTCCGTGTATTCTTGTGTGCTATATTGCTAATTTTTGTTTTGTACTAACTCGCTGAGAATCCTTCCTTGGATCTATATACTTTTGTTCAATATAATCACATATCAGTTAAAAAACCTGGTTCTATCTTTTATACTCTACAGTTCGCAACGACCTATGGGGAATAGGAGATATAGGAAGGGGCTCGGGGCTCTCCGCCGCCTTTCCAACGGCGAACGGTCCACGTTATAAAGGAACGGCCGGAGCTGGGACAGTGAAGTTTCTGCAATGTCTGCTCTAATGCTGGATGAGTCATAGATGAAGGGTCAATCGCTTCTCATCGAATTCGACATCGCATATGACTTTTACGTCGGTGTAGGTTTTCATATCCGACTGTATCTTATCACATTGCTCGCTTTATTACTATTAGCGGACTCTCTGTCTCTTATAGGTAATTAATATACTAAAAAACCTCCGATTGCTTTGAAGATGGAGACACTGATCAAGTCTAACTCATGCTAGGTTCTCTTATCAATCTATCAGCTCCTTAGTCTCCTGTAGGGGTAGGGGCTCAGTTGCAAATCTTTGACCTCAGAAAGTATAGACTGGTTTAATTGCGGACATTGATGGATTTTTGACTAAGTTGGTATAAGGAGAAAATAAGGAGGATAATAGGAAAGGGGTGACTGGTGTGCAAGACAAACAGAGGTTTGAAGATACTAGTACATAAGGAAAGAAGATTGGCAGAAAGAAGAGAAGAGTGCTGGGAATAAAACTGAGTGTCTCTGTGATACTTCCAAGTCATTATATGCCAGAGGCAGGCTTTTGCTTCTCAGATAGAGAAGTTTGTCTCTTGGTATCATTGTTTAGTGCCCGCAGTTCAGATTTAGGTATGACTTGGTCACTCAGGCGTTTTGCATTTATTCACTGAAGATTGTACGCCAGGTATTCAAGACTCTTCCTCTCTTTACCGTCATAAGTCAGGCATTCCATATCGTGCCTGGCCTCCTCATCCTCTATATATAGTTGCTTCAGAGGTACCGGAGAATTGGTAGACGTTGTACAGAATAGACTGAAAATCGCGCGCCTGTTCAATGGCAGGCAAGCAACCTCTGCAATAAAGGGCACCTTGATAGGAGTCGTTTTGCCCCTTTCTTTCTGTTTTCTCCAGTGGGCTTTGATAACATGCTTTGGTTCAGGGAGGGGAGGCCCTAACAAATTTTTCGTAGTTGGTGAATACAACCAGAAGCTTGGGGACATCAACCCCGCCCTTTCCAGGTTTGTAAACGCACGAGCTGATATAAATCGGATTGAGTCCATCATCGTTGATTTGACCAATATCCAGCTCCTCCTCGTCCATTTCTAATGCACGTAGGATGTCCTTGGATGAACGACCTACAAGCAGATGAAACGTGATGCAAATACGTCATATAGCTTTTCGAATAAATTAGTGACCATATCCTCGATACTATGTTGATGGTCGTGTGCTTGACGTGACAGCTCATTGTTTCCAGGACCGTCTACCATTGTCTCGGAGTAAAAGAGCGGATATCTTAATTCAAGCTTGATGCGGTTCGCCTGTCAGTTCGTATTGATCGAAGAGGGAGAAGCTTCTATTAGAAAAGCTTCGTATAGATAGATGTACGCCTCGTGGAGGAGAGCTTGGCAATGCAGGGACAACAGATTCAAATATTGGAGTTAAAGAAAGGGTCGACAGTAACCAGAGCAAACCGACCTCTAAAGATATGGAAGAGCTGATAATGGTAAAAAGAAAGGTTAGCCAATAATAATCTGGAAGATGAGATGATAGTATCTATACTCTCCCTCAACATAGCAGAGGTTTCCAATAACGAAAAGGGCGGTCCTTTACACATATTATAATGGCCGTGGCGTCACTTCGGCACGTCCCTGTACAATACGTTATTTACTTGTACTGATATTCCCATCTACGGTGTTAAATTTCTTTGTGGTCCTGATACTTCTTCTCACAAATTTACCAATTGATCGCTTTGTTCCCTTCAATCTTCTAGGCCAAATCTCTCGGCATCGTCCGTTAACTTCAGGGTTTTTCCTCCGCTGCGGGACCCAGAATACCGATGATGGCCTGTTTTATAAATCCGCACATTTAAGTTGCCTGGCGATATCCCTCATATTCGGCCATTGGGAGTGGCCCATAAATTGCCCGTATTATGCAGACTCTCCTGCAATCTGTGCAAGGTGGAAATCCAATTATCCGGAAAGAGATAATCTGCCGGCCAGGGCTGGCCCAAAGAAGAATGTATTAAAACCGATCGATGCTAGATTTGGTAATGGAAGAAGCCTACGAAGAGGTTTCTTTTCTTGTCGTTGAAGCCACCTTCATATCTAATCATAAGTAAGGGGCATCTTTTAAATCGGATTATCCCTTGACTTTATTCTCAAATCAACTGTCTGTGATAATTGCCGACTAGTTCTATTGTTGCTTATAGCGTTTATTGCCCTAGCAGTGAGAGTACAGAATACGCCGGGCTTAATAGTTATATTATATGATTCATCAATTGATGATGGATCATTGGTTGAAACTAAACTTTGAAATAAAAGAGACACAGTGAATAGGAAGAGACTTGTGTAGCATGACAGAGGAAGAAAAACGATAGAGATTAAAAATGAAACATGGTCATTGAGATCAAACAAAAAAGTATGATGTATCGTACTTTTGATAGTTCAGAAAGCAGAAAAGAATAATAGGAAAAGGAGAAAAGATTTAAGAAATACGAAGCATGAAAGATGAAAATGTGACAAGACCTATGGCAGGTGAAAAAGGGGTGATCACTCCTGATTAAGCATCAACGGTACTGCGCAGGCTTGTTCCTCGGATGGAACCCAGGTAAATTCACCTCCATATTTCATAGTGTTTATACCATTCGCGAAAATAGACTCTTCTCCCTCGTTAAAGTAATCCGTTCCCAAATGGATCGATGTTGAGGAGTCGCTAACCAAAAGCGCGTCAGATTCCCTCACCTTCGCTTCGAGGTGTTTGGCTGCATAGTCTTGTTGCATGGTATCGTACAGGCTGAAATCCATCCTAGCATCTTTTGTCACCTTTGCCAAGTAAGCTACTTCAATGTTCAGTCCTTGGTGATAGTTTCTGCACTTCATGTCCAGATAGATGAATTTCCAATGCGGCATAAGGGATGATGTATCAGTCCAGACTGTTAGAAGCACAGGCTCACCCCTGAGCTCAACGTAAAATGGATAAAACCCGTGCACGTCATTCTGCCCTATTTCCATTCCCTGCATATTGAGCTCCAGCAATTTTTGTCGGGAGTCGTCATCGTTTCTGATCCACATGTACGTATACTCAGGACCGAAATGCTTCTTCATTATCCTCTCCAAATGAGCGGCGTTTGCCATCTTCGGTGGTTCAAGCAATCGTATGTTCCTAAATCTCTCGTCAGTACTTTTGTAATCTTTTTGATTGAGAAGGGACGTGAGAAAGCAGTATATAGGACTGCCGTGGTGAATAGCTCGACTTACTTGAAGTAGTGTCCAGTTCTCGAGTATCAGACGTGATAGGTACCCACTCAGTATCAGGAAACTATCTAAGCTCAAAAGGCGATAAGAATAACGAGTGACTCTACATAAAGATTAACTGTTGAGCAACTGCAGACAATGAAGTATATATACACTCCTCTGAGGAGAGGGAGATATCGACATTCAACAGTGCTTGTCACTACATTCACTACATCATTCTATCATTAGCAAACACTTGGAGGCGGGCTTTCTAAACAGAAAGAAATTCAGTGTCATGAGCTAAACATTGCTAAGCTCTTTCATATACTTTGATCTTTCTGTTAAACTGTGCTCGCCCGGCATTGTCTCCTGAAATTTGAGTTGAAGGGGAAACATGCTAACTTAACTGTCAACCTGATTGGAGAAGAGCAGACAAAGAATATCAAAGATTATTTAATTATTTTCCTTGATGCAGCATAGAATCATGAATGCTACTTTTTAACAGTACTGGCAGTGCTTTTCAATCATAAGTGTTAACTATCAAATAAAAGAGCAGAAAAACATTTAAATTATGAAATAGTGGGAGGGCGATTCCAAGAAAGAAACATTCAAATATACTACTTGGCAGACACTGGGAAAGAGTTAAAAAAAATATCCCAAATTCTTATGTCTTTCAGAGTCTTAATTCAATTTGGGCTTCGTAAAAGAGATGGAAAAGGAACAGACCGGAAACGTTTCCTTCCGCTGCTTTTGAACGGATCTTAAACATGGTGAAAATTGGAGAATGCCGGAGTGCAAAGCAAGAATGTTGCTTCATCAAGCGCCGTGGAATCGACCAAGGTTCATCACTCGGAGATAGTTTCCCTTCCGACCTCAAGAATGGCTTCGGAGCTTACCCCCATCTTCAAGAACTGAATGGAAGCTTTCAAACATAACAGAGCTGAACTAAACTGTAAGACTGAGTTTTGTTTTTTGTTCTTTATTCCACCTTTCTGTCCAATCGCTTGTCCTTCTCTCAATATATGTGCAACCTGCGGCTGAACGTATTAATTCAAGCAGATATCGGATTTTCGACGATCGAGATTTTGGCTCGGATCTTGGAGCCATGGCAAAGCATATCTACATCATGGTACACCTGCTCTGTGCATGAAGTTAGGACTAATAAGCATGGCCCGAAGGATTAGAGTCAGTTAGAGGGTAGGGCCGAAGTGCAAGGTATCACCTCCCTGTGCATCTGTAAGCCACGACGCCTCACCCGTGCAAGGTGATTAAAGCGGGGTGTCTCTAAGATAGAAGAATGAAGCAAAATTCATTGTGCCCGCTCAATTATGCTACTAGCCAGGTACAGCTAGTCCAGCTCAACTTGAGCTAAATATATCATGAAAAAAGGCGTTTGAATTGACATTTCTCGGCCACGGCCACCGCTTCCCGGAACATCCCTTTGCTGCTGCATGAACAAAGGGTTTCCGTGAGATGCAAATCCAACTGCAGAGCACTGAGCTAAAACGGCACAGATACTGATTGGGTCTTCGCCACGGAGACATATGCACCTCAACCTTGAATGTTACACTTCAGTAGTTTCTGAGGTGAGACATATCCGAGAGTCATTCCATTCCGTAAAGAGTGATTTAATGAGTTAAACTGACAATTTGAAATAACTCTCCGTCAGCGAGGGTAGAGAAAAGGAATAAAAGCCCAGCTTTGCCCTCTTGTTTTATGCTCCCAGAATTCAATCTTCCCCGCAATTAAAAATCCAAAACCAAAACACTACACCCAATCACCATTATCCTGAATTGAAGATGAAATCTTTCCTTCTCGTTCTCCTCGCCATCACCACTGCTGCGATTGCAGTTTCAAGCCCTCTGGAGGAGAAAGCAAGAGCAGCAGAATTGAGCGTAAGTTGATGCTTAAGCTCAGTTATCACATGAGGAGAGCTAACATCATACATAAACGGATCTGTGCTGTTCCCTGCAGTGACAATGCTTATTGTGTTGGTAATGGATGCACTGGATGCGCCATTGGTGTATTGAAACACGTAAAAGATAAACCATTATTGCGTGGCATGCTAACGGCAGCCTTGTAACCCTAGGTCTGCTATTAGCAAATCGAGCAACAGACTGCGGTATAATCTTTGGGAAATTTAATCTGGGAGATCAGGGGTGCAAGGAAACCCACAGTCATTACTGCTTCATATCCGTGTTATATTCGTGGGGATTGATGATTAAAAGAAGCAGTTAAAGCAGATGTATATGCGGGGAGAAGAATGAACTTTCTGTTGTATGTAGCAAGGAATCAATAAATATGATAGTCAGGACAGTGCGCATGTCTTTTCAACAACAATCAGATTTTGTCCTCGATACCAAACCTTGGAAACCTTGACGTTCTTCCAACTGCCTGCCGCCCCCCCCCCCCCAACTGCGGCTAGCTGTAGATAGCTTAGTTCGGCACCAAGGCGGCCCCACCCTTTAGCTAGGCCTCTTATGGTTCAGTTCCCGCTGCCACTCCCGCGGGCGCTTCCCCGACCTTGACTTAAAAAGGCGTTGAATGGTAGAGACTAGACTCGGATGAGGAATTATTCAAGACTCAGTTTGAAGATTCCGACTGCTAACACTGCCTGCTCCAGGAGTCCTGTCACTTGTCAATTGCAAATTGAGAGTAGTATATGACCCATATTTTCAACGGCAATATTTACGGGACTTCCTCCCTGACTTTTGGGTTGAGGAAAAATCCGGGGCCGGCAAAAGGAGAACGCCTTAAACGTGATGATTGATATGAAACTCCATTGCTTCCATCATCTCCTCTAGGAGATTTCAGTTTAGTAATTTTGCAGAAGAAAGAAAAGTGGGATCTCAATTTCATCATACATTTGCGGATCTTCGCATATGCAGAAAGCTTGGTTATTCTACTTTCCAGAAGTTTCTCATCATAACGCAACAAAGTTCAGTAAACTGCCCCTGAACCTTGGAAATTATAGTACTCCTGCCTACTCTTACCAACTTTGTGATCAATTTAAAAGGTCGACTAATATTTCCAAAAAAAAAAAAAAAAAAAAAAAAAAAAAAAAAAAAAAAAAAAAAAAA